>OZ005742.1:60291461-60348446 GCA_963930735.1 Dioctria linearis
TCAAATTACCTTCGACTTTGCTATATATATGCAACGTGTAAACCTCTGTTGAGAGCTTTCTGCAACACGTCATCAAATATCTACAGGTATTTCCCTGGAGACTTGTTTTATATTTTCGTTCATCACTTCCCTCGTAGTAGGCTCATTTTTGAGTATCTTGTATTCCAATAAAAAAAATCGAGTGCCATTTAGATGAGAGCCGCAACCAGTCCAAGTTTCCCCTTCTTTGAATTATATACATATACTCTGGAAATATCGACTACAAAATTTATCACGTATACTTGATGCATTCTGTGATAGTGGTTCATCCTGTTAACAATAAGAAAAGCTCAGAGCTTCGAAATCATGCATAGCTTTGATCATTTACGGTTCTTTTTTGTCCATCTTAGATTCATTCCACTCCAATTTTGTTCAAGTATGACGCAATTGTAAATAATAATTTTTCAAAAAAAAAAATGTATATTCTCCATTAATTTTCTTGGTCCTGCATCCTGACAAAACGTGTGATTGGGATGTTCCATTAATTATGTCAACGTCGATTCTATACTACTTCGTGAATAATCAGTATTTCGCACAAATTTGCGGCGAATACTGACGTGAGAATTTGTCTTAATAATTTAGTGAACGATAATCTTCCTCCGTCTTAGCTTGAGCCCGTTCGTCGTTGAATTTAATAACCACGATTCTTGTCTGGATCGCTTTATTATTTTTGATAAGTATTTTTTTTGTAGGGCATCATCTCTTATAGGTAACCACAAATCTCCTCAGAGATTCTGTGGAATTTCGATTATATTCTCCATAGGCAATCAAAACATCTCCCAATTCATTATAAGAGAAGACATTTGAAATTTCAAAAACAGCTACAATTTTTCTTCAAAGAAGGAACACAAAAAGTCTCACTTCTGGTTTTCCTAGAAATTAAAAGTTAATTCGTACCTCAATAAGAATGATAACGGATAGTTTCAGAAAAATCGTTTCTGTTTACTTTTTTCAAGGACCTTTGTTATGCGAAAATTAAGCCAAATCCAAATATTTTTGTTATTAGGACTATTGCAATTTCTATGCATTATTAAAATACAAAATTTTACACTGTATTTTTATTTATTTTTTCAAATGAGAGTAGGCGTCATTTGAAACAAGTGCTGTCTTTTGAAAAAAAAAAAAATAATAATGCTCTCACTTAAAAAAATAATGCCTACTTATGATAATAATAATGAATGAGAACAAAACGAGGAAAAAAACGCTGAAAAAACCCCTTTAATTTTTAATTTTATTTTATTTTTATTATTTGTATTTATAGCGGCAAAAGAAATACACACTCTGTGAAAATTTCAACTGTCTATCTATTACTTACGATTCATGAGATACAACCTGCTGACAGACTCTATATCGACTGGCTAAAGAAAACACCACAATGTTGGATGCCGTGGACGGCGAGCGTATATTTAAAGAGAGTTCACTTGAACAGCTGTTCAATAGAAAGAGATTACCCATTAGAGTAGGCGATATTTGAAAACCTTGCCAAGGCTGTATTACTGCATCATAGGGTATATAAAAAAGGAAAAATAAATGTATTGAAATTCTGAGATGCTTTTCTTCCGAACTGTGCAAATTTGGAGCAGACTACCACACTGTCTATGTTTTCTCGTACTTCATGAGCATTATACATCGGCATCTTTGCCACAATCCTTATGGCACATAAGCTTCTCAGTCTGGATCTAATTGGTCGTTATTTCTCGTATCGTAGTCTGCATGCCAACTAAATTTATACATCACAGAGTAAAATTGAATTCTGTACTTAGACTCCCACCTGGGTTATTTAATTGGTTGCGTCACAAATTAACATTTCAACAGAATCATTATAGTGGAATTTGCTCTACTCTCCATAGGTGAAAATTTGTATAGAGGTAAATAAACGAGCGGCTAAATTAATTTTACACTAATTTGACCAATAGCATTGTGTTGCTGTGCTGTACAATCTAACTGTCTGCCTACCTTTAATTTATTCATGTTCCCTTTGAGTTGTCACTTTATGTTTGTAATTTTATCTTTATACCAAAACATCACACAATAAAATCAACATAAACTCTAATTATCACGAGACAATCTGAAGTACCTACCCTAGTCTGGTCAAATTAGTGCAAAGGTTCAGAGCTTTTGAATCGCACTTCAGTAATCCTCTTCAGCGCAACAACAAAGCGTCCCTGTAATAAGGAAAACCACTTCTGAAAATGCAATAAATTCTGGAATATTTACTGGGCACACAAGTGTGCTCCCAAATTATACACCTACGAATACTTCTTCTACTACATTACGTGTTATATATAGGACAAGTGGCTGGATTCAGAGACACTTTCTGACCTTTTTAGGAGAATTTGATTTTAAGTGGGAAGACGTATACATAAAAATTAGATACGTTTGAGGGAATAATTCACAATCAACGGAATTCCTAAGGGGACAAAGCTATTTCTGGTGAGAAGCCTATACTCGTATACTATTTAATGGATAATATGAGATATCTCTTAAGTCCTACTAAGTTTAAGGGAAAGGCTATCTAGGGAAAAATGCCACAACCAGTAGAAAAGTTAAGAGGAATCTGTTATGTTCGCATAATCTGAAGTAAAAGTAAATTGAATAGCAGTTTTAATTCTGACTTATTTACTGTTTTAATTGACCAAGTAGGGTAGCCCGGGGAATAATGACGAATGATTTATATATAAATTTTTCTTAAATCCCTGAATCGACTTCATGAAAATTTAAATATACCAATATCAAGTTGGGTCAATCAAGGACAAAATTTGATATAGATAATTACCATCTAGTATCCTTATGAAGTGCGCTGTTGACCTAATTGGAGTGATGCCCCACATACGGGGCATAATGACGGACAGCTCGAGGCATAATAACGAATTATATTTAATGTATGGAGGAATATGATTTTTACAATAAAAATATACATTCTAAAATGAGGAACAGCTCGAGTTTCGAATTTGAAAAATGCAAACTGAAAACATCTGAGATTTTACTATTAAAAGAATTCCTGGATTTCGGAAGTTATAGGATAATAGATCTCGAAAAATATTGTTTTTATAAAATGGAGATTTTTCTGTTTCTGAGCAACCAACGTCCCCAAAATTTACAGTTTGCGAAATGCTAAACAGACTAATTGTTGGAGTCATTTTCCTTGACAAAGAATTTTCTTCTAATGAAAAATGATGTCTTCGAATTCGCTCTTCGTTGAGCCAGCAAGAATGTGAAAATCGAAAAATGATTATACCCGTAAAAAGTTCGCCATTATGCCCCGTAAAAAGTTAGTCGTTATGCCCCGTAGAAATTTAGTCATTTTACCCCACTACACTTTATTCTTTTTCCGGCATGTTAAGAAAAATTTATCGTAAACCAATATGAATTCTATTATTATCCCTATAAACTGCACACCATAGATATCTTGATTTACTCACCTTTCAAGTCAAAACGCCTAAAATATTCACTAAAACACAATCTTTGGCAAAACGGAAACTTTTGCGTGTTCTAATACCGAAATTCGTCTACTATTTTCGTACAACAAACATAGACTTATTGTGCAAAATATGTTGACCATAGGGCCTATTCTTGAATTACGAATGGTTTTTACGAATTCGTTATACAACGAATGGTTTATAACGATTCGAATACCTCGTTCGTATTCTTGAACCCCATCGTTACAAAGTCGA
This sequence comes from Dioctria linearis, assembly GCA_963930735.1. Taxonomy (NCBI): domain Eukaryota; kingdom Metazoa; phylum Arthropoda; class Insecta; order Diptera; family Asilidae; genus Dioctria; species Dioctria linearis. The sequence goes on from OZ005742.1 coordinate 60,295,175, forward strand.
AGTGGTGAAAAAGTTGTTCAACATAACGAGTGTGGTAGGATTAAATCTGTCAATTTACAAATTCACTGTTGTCAACTGTTTCATGTTTTAAAATATAATTTATAAAAAAGAGCTAGTTTCAGTGAATTATCATTATTGTTTCTGTCTGAAATTGTTGAAGAATCTATGGAAAATGAATTACGTCGATCGTTAATCAATTCCTGCACCGTTAATTCATCGCTGGATAAGAAAAATTTTGCAGGAGGACCTCCATCACTGTCATGCAAATATTATTTTGCCACCGCAGATTTTCTTTTTAAATGCTGCCAACTCTGGAAATTTTCTATTAGCTTTGTTTTGAATATAATATCATAAAAAATTCATATTAATTTATGTACATTCCTTCCTCCAACTTTTCCATTCCAGTCCTTTTGCGCTCCGGGTATGGAATTTAAAACTGATGCTAACTTTTGCCACAATTCCGTGGCATCCTTTGAACTGAAAGAGTTATCATATTTACCAAATTTCAGTTTCGGGTTTTCTTCTAAAAACTCAATTATTTTAGTTTTTTGAGCATATGACATTTTCGCACATCTTTTATCTCCCATTATCATCCGTAAAATAGCAGCTGATTCACTCTTCGTTTGGCATAACGAATGGTTGAACCCACTCGGTAAATAATGAAGGGTTTGCGTTCGGTAAACTTCAGGAATACCACTTGTGTCGATTGCGAATGGTTCTTACAGTGTAACGAATACGGCATGTGCCTTCGTTATTCAAGAATAGGCCCCCGTATGTTGGCAATACTTAACCCTGTGTTCTGGGTATCTGGGCCCAAGTTTAAAATAAAGCTGTTTACAGATAATATTCATTCGTCACTATGCCCCGCTCGTTATTATGCCCCAGGCTCCCCTAACTGTAATATCAATAAGTTACAACAATTAACCCTCCTAGAAAATTTTCTGACAAATTGACTTTTCGAATTTCCGTAGTTGACTAGGATAAATTATTCTAATCATTCATTGACCGGAGACCATTTCTAAACGAGATGGATCTCCTTGTCAAGATACGATAGAAAAAATGAAAGGTCATAACATACGTAAGGATAAATACAACATCTCATAAAAAACTCTTGATTATAGTAACCCTCAGAATAGCACTATAGGTCATCGAATTAGACACCCGCACAATTAGTCGTGCAGAATGAGCTGAAAGTTCCAGGACGCAATTGCAACCCATGGAGAAGAGACACCATAGGTGCCCAATTGCCCACAAAGAGTTAAACGAAACATTACTATCATTCAAGATGATGAGGCCTTCGAAATTTTATCCGATGATTCCATCGAACCAAAATCTACAAAAAAAGGGTAACTAGGGCCGGATTTAGTAACACGGAGAGTTGTGTGGATCAGAGTTTTTTGATACTTAACTCTCCACTCGGAATTCTGTAACTCGTGGAATTTTGAGAATTACCAAATTCCCTCTTCCACTCGACAAAACTCTCGGCTGTTTTAGTTGTGGAGAAGTCAGAAGAATATTTCTCAACTGACAGTATTGTCTGCTTTTATTGTGTTTTGTGAAGATATCTATGTACCTAGGAATTTTCAAATTAAATTATGGATTAACCGCATATCCTGGCTATATTTACAAAAACAAATTATGGAAATGCTTGCAATACTTACAGAGAAATATGGATTTCGGTGCCTCGAAGCAACCGCTAAAAATTTTAATTCATGCGAAAATGGTCAATTTGGTCGTTTTCCAGTACAGGAGAGATGCTATAAAAATTTTAAATATGTACATTAATGGCTGTATGTAGGATGAAATCGCATCAACATTTTGTCCCCTAATTAGGTATGTAATTAGTTTTTGAGTCCGATAAATGATATTGGAGGTAACTATAAGGAAAGTGAATCAGTTCTTCTTAAGATGAAAAAAGGACCGTCTTTTGGTACAAAGATGGGCATATTTTCATGATGAGTTGAAGAAGAAGAACTGGTAAGTCGCGAAAATTCACTTTCCATGAGAAAAATGTTCACAGCAGAGTACTAATGTGTGATGTGAAAGAAATAACGGAGGACATGTGTGCAAAATATAGAAACTGGGGTGTATATGACCCAAGTACAAAAAACCCGTCTTTCGGCGGTAAAGGGTCAATTATAAAGTTGAAATGATAAAAAAAACTACACCACTCGATTATCCGGTCCTCTCGCTTTAATTTGATACCAAACATGCGTCTTTTCGATAATCCCCAAAAAGAGGTGGTAGGACCCTCATCTACAAAATTCCCGAAATTCCAGAAATTGTTCGCCTATATTTTTGTGCTCTAGATTTTAAATCCGTAGGATAAAACCCCAATGCTCTACGACCCTTCCACACAGAGTTAGCCATCCTTCAATATTGCGACACTTCTCGCGTTTTCCTTAACTCCCCAAATATGTTAGAGAATCGCGAATAGAGAGTTATAGAGTTTTAATCGGGAAAAATGAAAATTCTGATCTCTCAAACTCCCCAACTCTCCGTATTACAGAGTTCGGACCGCGAACGTTCTTGAATCTCCATTGAGTTTTCGTCGTTTCTGTTTTGTTTGTTTAGGAAATTATTAAAAATAAAATAAGTAAAAAATAAGTTTTCAAACAAAACTGAAAAAGTAGAAAATATACTTTTCTTCATACACAGAGGTGCACTCAGATTTTTTGGTTGGGACATTTCTCTTCATGAATCAAATCACTTATTACCTCTGATTGATCATACTGAAATATATCGGTGATTGTCTGCGAATAAAATCTGAGTCCACCTCTGTGTGTGAAGAAAAGTTTATTTTATACTTTTTCATGTGGCTTGGCCTCAGTATTGTTTGAAAAATCGTTTTTTACTTATTTTATATTCTGCCTTTTTCACGCTAATTAAATTGTTATTACGTGCTGCATGGAAATATTTTAAAACAATTTTAAGTCATGTTTGTGCCGAACCGAAAACAAATATTTTTCAAGTATCAAATCGTTGAAGTTCTGCAACGGTTTTCTGAAATTCAAATTATGTTTTAAACAGCGCGTTTTAGCTGTATTCCAACATGATCCCATATAACATGAATTTTCCCGATTTTCCATGTTTTCCACAGACTTTTCCTATTACTATGATTTTTTTTTAAAAATTTACATGAATTTTCCTCGATTTTTCGTGCAGGTTTTCATGTTTGTTGAAGAGAATTCCGCATAGCTTATAAAACTTTTTTGTCGGAAAATTTTCCGGAAAAGTCTGAAAATTCCGGAAATTTACGCAAAATTTTCCAGATAAATTGGAAAATTCTGCATTTTTCCTGAAACAGATTTATCACTAATCATATCGATGAAAATTTGTCCGATGATTTTCCCGCTTTTCGGGGTTTTCCACGGAGTTTTCAACAAAAGCAACTTTATGCAACTCATTTCGCTCTACAACTTTGTCTTAGGTCGAAAAACGCTCAAACGCTTCCTTGGTCTGAAAAACTCCGGAAAAGCGTTTTACATGAATTTTCGTCGATTTTTTCTGCAGTTTTCACCATTGTCGGAGAGAAAGTAATGATGCCAGTTGATAGGGAACTTGATCCTGCATAATTTAGAAAACTTTTTTGCCGGAAAATTTTCCGGAAAAGTCGGAAAATTCCGGAAATTTTTTTCGGAAAAATCGGAAAACTCTGCATTTTTCCTCAAACTAATCAAATTTGTACCAAATGTTCAAATGATTTTTTTCGATTTTCCAGGTTTTCCATGGAAATTTCCGGTTCAAATTTTGATAATTCAATTGTCACGCGACATGAACCTGTGTGCCAAATTTCAGCTCGCTGTGATGACGAAAAGTGGGTCTACGAGAGTGTCGAAAATAGTAAAAAAGAAATATATAAATAAATAGACAGACAAATTCGTGTACGAGTTAAATGGAATGGCCTCAAAAAGTACGCTTCGCCCCTGAAGATATTTTTTCTCCCTAAACTTGGTCAACTTTTAATCGGTCCAGAACCAAATCAGTGAATATACGGCGCAAAATATGATGGATGGTCTTCTCAGTAGGTACTCGAGTGAAAATAATTTTGTATGGGTCAATCTCCAAGTTCAGATTTCAAGTTGTGGTTGTCGAAGAAAACCCCACTTCATGTGCTAGGGGAAAAATTTATTGGGATAGATTTGTGGGGACACAAAGACCAGTTTCCAATAAATTTCTAGTATTTTGCACTCCAATCGAGGTTTACTTTGGGGATTGGAAAAGTTTCTGTGGGCAGGCATTGATTTTTTATATTAAAAGTAAAAGCAATAAAATAATTAATTTTGTGTCAACCGTCTATTCAAGCAGACGTATTAAATATCTTATATAAAGTATAAAGAAAAGTATTGAAATGGTTTAGAAATAAAGGTTGAGAAAATACATGTTCATGTTTTTATTGCACTGAGAATATAAATTTATCTTGCATATTCTTAGCTATAGGTTCAACAAGTTGTCTTGAGTTTCACGGGCGCCTCAGTGCCTCTGCCCTCCTCGCAGTATCAACGACCTGTCTGGGGATCCGCTATCTTCACCTTGTTCTGGGTTCAACCCGAGTTAAAGATCTCGCAACAACTACGCCGATAGAACGTCGATACTTACAGTCTACCGCTGTTCCCTGTACTTCGACGAGAACGATACACGAAACTATTCCACTAAGGTTTGGCAAATACTACCAAAAATTCACGTGTATATCCTGATGAATGACAGCGATGTTTTTGTTTGGAACGTGCAGTTCGTTGATGTATATTTGTTATTTGATTAGAATGAGACCCGGTTACCTGAAACTTTGCAATTGAACGTCAAATTTTACTCTTGGAGTGATGATTAGAATTGCCCGCACTGTAAAACATCAATTTTGGGAATACTTTTTTAACAACTTCTACACGTTGGTAAGTCTCGTAACTTTCGCTTCAGTCCCTCCATTACTTGAGAACAAGTTGACCTAGTGAGCTTTAATTTCGTCCATATTGATATTAAAAAATAAATTAATATCAGATTCAAATGTGGTTACAATCAGACAACACTAACTAAATTCTTTTGAGAATGCCTTGATTTATACAATATACACACATACTGAAATGTGCTGGCAAAACCAGGCAACTCCCTCTTGGTGCTGCCATAGATATCTTTTGTTTCTCACTTTATTTGGATACAGGTTGCCTGAGAATAAGCTATAGTGAAGATGTCAACGACTCTCTGCAGGGTATAATTTTATTGGTCCTAGACCAATTAAATCTTTTGTCTTGTAAGTGTTGCCATACCCAAGGAACATTGTTAAGACCAAGTCCTGGCAATTTAAATTGTTTCCAATAGGTCTCCTATATAAATCTTGATCAACATTTAAGTTCTCACATAGATCCTATAGTCCTTAAAGCAATAACTAGAGTGTTATATAAATATTTGAAGTTTTAAATGAGCCTAAGGAGTATAAGTCGTATATGAAGAATTTACTAATTGAATATTAGTGCCATAAATGTGAGTATTTAGGACTATAATTCCCAGGCAATAATATATAAAATTCCTATATCAGTATTGGGGAAATTAAATTAGGAGTACAGCTCTTGGGAAATACGTTGGTATATCCAATTGCAATCACTTCGATTCTTTCAAAAGTTTTTGAATCTATCATGAACACCAAATTAGTGAAGTATCTAGAAACTAATCATCACATCAACGATCGCCAATATAGCTTCCGAGCTGGACGCTCATCTGAAGACTTACTGACTTTTCTCACGGATCGTTGGAGCAGCAGCCTTCATAAGTTGGCTGAGTTCAAAATCGGCGACCTGGATATTTCAAAGGCCTCTGATAAAGTTTGGCGTCCAGCCGTTTTAAGCAAACTTAAAGCATTTGATCTCTCCCTCCTCTTATATTATGGATTAAAGTTTCTTATCCGGTCGCCTAATAGCAGTTGTACTAGATGGCATTTCATCTGAACCTGACCAAATAATCGCCGGTGTGCCCTAGGGCTCTGCTATCTCTCCGTCTCTATTCCTAATTTTCTTTAATGATCTGTTTCCCTTTCAATCCCATCCATAGTTTCGTCGACCACAGTATCCTTGACAATCCATTGACAATCTTCCGGACTCCAGAGGGAATGCCGCATGTATGATTCGATCATTGTCCCAAAGCTGTCTCATTAAAACAATGTCATAATTTATCCACTCCTGTTTCTTTTGATGGAGCACTGATCTACGATACCGATACACCATCTTTATGTATTCTTGGTAAGTTAAGCTAGACAGATCACATCTTCTCAGTTGCCAAAGAAGCATCGAAATGTCTCGGAGTTCTGAAAAGGTGTCAGAACTATTTCAGCCCGTCAAATCTATCGCTCCTCTACAAGTCTTATATCAGACCTAGAATGGAATACAATTCCCATATCTAGGCCGGGGCTGGTCACACAGCCTTGGCTTCATTGGATATTGTCCAAAAGAGAGCCTTCAAGCTCAATGGCGATTTGGGAATAACTTGTCATATCGGCTCACTCGAGCACCGCCGTAATGTTGGATGCCTTTCGCTCCTTTATCGCTATATGCATGGTCAATATTCCGATGAAATATCTAGTCTGATCCCTTGTAGAATAATTTCTGACCGTAATTCTATCCTGTCTTTCCTCCTGCATACAATCTGCGAAAGTTTAAGAGTGACATACATCAGCACCTCCGCCGCTCTCCTCACATTCCCAAATCATTTCCCTATCCCTCTGCTTTGCATCATAGGGTATCCCCTGAGCTTGGCTTAATAATATAAAATAAAAAAATATGTCGATCCTCATATCAAAAATCAATCTCAAATCATCCCATATATAACCCAAATATACGGGGAATAAGTAATTTCAGCAAGAATTCATTTTCCATATCAACACTCATAAAGCAATCAGTATTTGGTGATTTTTTATACAGGATCAACGGGATCGCTCGGTACTTGTATTCCTATAGATCTCATAGAAGATGCTACTGTTTCCACAATTTAATATGGCATGATACTAAATAATTACACTATAATTTAAAAATAGATACCAAATCCAACCAAAATAGCAAACATAGACGAAAGGAAATTTAAACAAAATTCTACGAAATTTGATAGAAATAATCCAGAAATTCGTCGTCTGCTACTGGTATTCGATTTCTTGGATTTTTGTTTCAGTTTTCCTTCGTCAATTTGGTTTTATTCACTCGACTTAATTCTGAAAGCCCGAGGCTTTTTAGCCGAAAATCAAAATTTCATAAAGAAATTTTCAGAGCATACTGAATGTTTCGATCAGCAGTACAGGGCGATCTCATCAGCACATCAATGAAGCCCTTAACTGATTAAGATATATTCAAAAATCTAAAAATAACTAAAAATAAATATGTAACTGACCAGTAACTCGGTACTTGTCTTTTTTAACATTGCACGCAGTAGGCGGCACTTATATTTATACGGGTCTCAAAATACTCTGCCCCCCCCCATATAATTGTGTTTATAGTTGAGATTTCCTAATATTTAGGCCACATGTATAGAATAAGAGCAAAACCGTCATACCGGCGTACATATTAGGGAACTTTGCGAGATATGTTTCCTTGATTGGGTAAATTGAACGTAAATTTCAAATCGAATTTATATAAATTTGCCTAGATTTCGACCGATTTTCACCTTACTTTAATTATTGCAAAAGTGTGTGTGTCGAATTTGATATTTTTTAAATCGTACATGTATAACATCTCTACATACTAGGTAAGGTATGTTCATGAACAAGGAAAATCTATAATTTGACTAATAATGAAAAGTATTGCTTTAATAAAATATCTACATATATAGAAATTATGGACTTATCCAAAGCTAGTTTTCTCAGCTTCTAAATTCACAATTTAAAACGCGAAAGTTTTTATTGTAAATATGGAAATAATATTTTGAAAAATCACAATGCAATGTTTAATTGAATAACCAAAAATAATTTCAAAAAAGTTTATTTAATTATTTGTTTGCTACTTAAAGTCTTAAAATTATTTTTAATTTTCTTTCATCATTCTGAATTTTAGAAATACATATGCAGCTATTTAGGTAACTTAGTCAGTAAGTACTATGGAGAAAATGTATGAGAGTATCATCCAATTTTCCTATTCATTTCTTTAATATTGGCAGCTTTGATTTGTTTAAAAAATATGGCGCATTTAACACCCATAGATAGTTTGAATTAAATTTAAATTTCTTCATACGACGATTTTCTTGTAAGGGTAGATGAAAAAAAAGCAAAGTTTTCGTCATTGAGGGCAAAATTTCCTGTAATTTTGTCTTCAGTGTTAATGGTAATTGTTTCCTATAAGTTATCTCGGCTTAAATCAGACCATTTCATACTAAATATGGATAAGAGGCCACGTTCATATTTTAACAATTGAGATAGAATTGAATTGTTCACTAAGTAGAGAGCTCAAGCGCTCGAAGAAAATAGGTAACATTACTGACACAGTAGCTAATCTTGACACAAACTTCTTCCTTCAGTTGCCTTTGAAAGCAGAATTTCGTATGACATTTGAACTATGAGAGAATTTGCTTATTGTCCCCATTTAGTCTAATTGAGCTTAACTTCCTTGGGAATTCCGAGGGCGAACACAATCTTCTATGAAAATATTTGTGTTATCTTGCTTTGAATTTGGGAATAGATACAACTTCAAAGTCCATATAATTTCTTAAATTTTGGCTTCAAAGTTCAAGTTGATTTTAGAAAATTTGTCTCGGATTATGAAACTCTCCTTCCGTATTTTGCTTCAATCCTATGAGGTAAATTAAGAAGGAATAACTTATTACGTTTTTACCCCCTAACAATTAAGCACCACAAGCTTACTTTGAAGGCCTATTTCAAAGAATTATCAAGTAATATTTTTTCTTACGTATCTTTTTTTCTTATGTATCTTAGATATTGAAAAATGCCACAATTTAAAGAAAAAATAAGTGCTGCACAATCTAAATATGAAAATATCACGTTTTGGAGGAGATCTTCTGGCAATGCTGGTCGTCTTAAAAAAAACAATAACACTACACTACCATAGACAAACTAAAAACTTACAAAGGCTGGGGAGGTAGAATAAAAATCTGCAACGTCTTGCTCGAATATAAAATCGACGAAGCCTCGACGATGCCTCAACTTGCTGACGTAGCCAAAGGGTAACCCAGCAACGCCTCACGCCAATATAAAATCAATGATGCCTCGACCTTATGTAGGAAAGGCCTCAATTTTTCCTAGAAATTTACTGTATATATTTTCTTTGGAAGTTGTATGCATTATTGGAGGCTAACAGCAATGTCTCGTTCCAATATAACCCAATCCTCGACCTTGGGCAAGATGTTGTATCTGTCGAAAATTGCGATATTCCTCAATTTGTCGAAAATTTCGACGAGGTAGTATGTTTTGGCATAAATCGACTGTCGAAATTTCGGTAAGTTATCACTTTGCATTTTGGCAAACGAAGTTCTGTCTGAAGATAAAAAATGTAAGTATAATTATTAAAATTTAAATTTCTAAACAAACTAATCTGAACAAAATATCTGCTAGGTATAAAAATACATATTTTCTGTGTGAATAATTCAATACAAATAATTACAAAACATCGTTATATATAACCTCACTTTTCTTTATATATAATCTCACTTTTAGGGATAAACATAACAAAAAAGTGACAACAGCGCAGCAGTTCAATATAATGTTAAGTTTTATGGAAGCTCATCCCCAAATGATTACTGGCGCATTTTTTAAGGCTTCTTCTCGCCAATCCTTGGTCGACTTATGAAAAAATTTAAAAGAGGAATTGAATGCAGAGGGGCCTCCATCATGAGAGCAAGATGAATGGAAAAAGGTGTTTATTTTTTATTGATGTTTTCATTACCTTATTAACATGTTCTTAATTATTCGCAGGTGTGGGCCGACTTAAAAAATAAAAGAAAAAAGAATATGCGAACGGACAAATTGGAGTGCAACAAAACTGAAAATGTAGGAAAAATATTGGAGTTCAATGCATTTGAAGAGCGGGTCATCGCTTTGACGGGTATGGTCACTGCAGTTGTTGGCCTTCCAGGAAATGATTTTGGCGTGGAAGAAACTACTACAAGTGATCTCCGAACCGATAATGTTGGCGAAAATAGCTGTGATATGACTGTGGAGCCATTGTCATCAACAACAAAATCAAATGTAGTCTTCACGAGAAAGCGACGCAGGCCAACAACTCAGTCACGAGTTCTCAAAGAGCTACAGAAACAAAGGCGGGAGAATGCAACATTTTGGGCTAATGTCTTGAAATGATTAGAGTTGTCTAATCAAATAAATCAAAAATGACTGAGCGCCGTAGAAAAAATTAATAAAACAAATGCTAAGAGACCAAAAATAGAAGAAGAAAAACTGAAAATGAAAAAAGAGACTGAAACAGTTTATTTTTGATAATATGTGCATATATAGAGTATAAAGAGTAAATTATTTTTATTAAAATTACGTTTGTTTTGCATTTGCATTAAATTACAAAAGGGAGCTCATTATATTTTGACGAATCAAAACTGCATTTTCATCTTCATCATCTTCCAAATCCGAATTTTCTTCCTCTGGATACACTAAGTGCTCAATATTTTGAACATTTAAATCGTCCGTCTCAATTAATTCTAACTTATAAAATAATCGAATATTTAAAAGAGCACTATACACATTTACAATTTTGATGATTTTTGACGGCTGGTAATGAAGTTTTCTTTCCCCAAGTAACCATCGGAATGTTCCTTTTAACACCTATTACACCTTTCTATCGGATTCCTGGCTTTAGCATGGATATGGTTGAATCGCCTCTCTTGCTCAGTCGTTGCATTTTTTATAGGAGTAATTAACCAAGGCTCCAAGGGTTAGCCCGAGTCTCCCAAAAGCCATGTGTTTTTTCTTCCGTTGTTGAAATCAGATTGAAACTTCTATCTATCCACTGACATTGACCAAATACCGGCGTCATGTGTTGACCCCGGATACTGGGCATTTACTGATATTATTTTTAAGTTACAAGTGCACACCTAGAAAACATCCGTTCAATGGTTACATACAATGTACATATTATACAGCTCACAATTGAATATTCAACGAATGATTTCCTCTCCTGTCAACAAAAAGATGCTCATTTTCAATTGTGGCAATCATATCAATATGCGTTCCGTCAACGCAACCAATAACTCCTGGAAAACGTGTCTTCCTATAAAACTCAGTTTTCACTTCCGATATTTCATCATCTTTAGAATAATTGATCCATTTAGCGCATAAAGTCATTTCTAAGACTTTGGTAATTTCCGATATAGTTCTGGAGATAACAGATTGATTCATTGAGTGCAGCATAACATTGCCAATGGTTCGCTGGTATGAACCAGTGACATAAAAAATTAAAGTCGCAGCCAATATTGTTGCAAGAGGAACTTGCAATTTAGCTTTATCCTCAATGTAGGGTGAGATTTCACTTAGGATATACATAAATGATTCCTTTGATACACGAAAGCATTCAAGAAATCTAAACGATTTGATTGGAATTTCCAAAATGTTGTATCGATGCCGCAAGAAACTTCGCTCTCGTCTCGATAATTTATACATAATTACTTCATGCTCTTCTTGGTTGTCTTCGCAAAATAAAACCAAAGCACTTGAAAATATATCAATTTTTTTAACTTTTTTGATTTAATTTTTAATTAATGCTGTCACTTGAGACTGTCAAGATTTCCGAAAATGTCATTTACATATTCGAAAACGCTTGTCGAACGAAAATGGTACAACATACTGGCAAAGGAAATTTTCGATGTGATAGTCGACAGCAGTTCGTATCGAAAGTGATACAGCAGCCTCTTGCCCCTGATCTAGGAAGCCCTCAATTTTTTTAGGAATTTACTGGAAATTCATTCTTTAGGAGTTTTATGCATTTTTGGAGGGTGACAATGGCACACATGAAAGTATTCTATCCGAAAATAACATAAAAAGTTCCGCCGAAACATTTTTTGTAAATTTCTAAGAAGAAATTACGGCTTTCGTATATCAGGTGGAGGCATCGTTGATTTTGGATATTGGAATGAAGCATTGCGGTTTTTCTTCTACTTGCCCAGTTTTTGTATGTTATTAGATAATCTATGACAGTACTACTGTTTTAATATTGCACACTACAATTTTCTAGGTAGCATATCACACTATATAGAGTATACCTTCTATATTAACTGCTGTGTGGTTTTTCTCAGAAATTTTATTTTCAGAATTCTTGTGCACTTGTAAAGGTAGCTTACATACTTGGATTTACTTTGCAATTTCGAATAATCTCTAAGGACTATCTATTCGAAATTTTACTTCTTCAAAATGTTTTACATAAATTTTTGGCATGAGTCTAGAAATCTGTACATTCATAGGAATTTGCGAGATGTATCATATATTCCATTTTAGGGTCGCTAAGACCCATGAAAAAAGATAATTTTTGACATTCTTTATGCTTTAGATGTAAATTTTATAGCTATATTGTGGGGTTTAGCACTAAGCAAAGAGTAAATAAAGAAGCCATCTAGAAGAAAGCTTTGTGTATGTTTGCTTTTCGAATACCGTGACCATCCATAGGCTTCCTTTTGGTTTACGATTTTTCTATTATTATTTTCTTTGTTAGTACTTTCATCAGCATAAAATAGCAGGAACGATATCAGCTTCAATGAGTCAATACAGTTTTTCAGGCATAAATATGCTAATGTGAGCTACAGTTTTCAAGAAAACGCTAGTCTTTGCCTTCAATTAAATTCAAAATTTATTTACTATTTCCCAGACCACTATACTAATCCAATTGATATTATTCACCTAATTAACCCAGTTTGAGATAGGACTTCTTATATAACGTAAAACAAAGCACGTCTCCAATTTATGCCAACATAAAAGTTTATGAGAAGGATAAAGTAATTCACCACGTTCCTTTTAATCTGATTCATTACGAGATAGCCAATACGACAATAGTCTTAATTAAGGCTTGTAATTATTTCATTTGACGTACAAAACTAATTAAAATCCTGGTTCACTTTAATGTTTTCTTCCTCCAACTAATATAATTATACCACCAGTAGGTATTCCTTAAATTTCATTACCTCACACCATTTCACTGTCAAACGTACACCACAACACCAGTATGAAATAGTTTCCGTAATAACTTTACCGCGTAAATTCTCTGAAGACATTTCGTAATTTAGCAAAACTTTATCAGATCCATCACATTCTGGAGATGAAACCATTCCTTAGAGTGCAATAAAATTTATAGGTTGACTGTAATAAGATCTATACCAGAGCTTCAATAAAACTGAAGCAATTTCCATTCCAGGATATCATTTCCTTCATCTAAACACATTTAAGCTCTTGTCGCATTCGAATGAGAGGAGACATTGGTGGCTGCTCAGTCTGGAGACTCTTAAATTCAGAGTTGGGGATATTTTGCAATTTTGTGTTACTGTTGCATTGTGAAATATGTAAATTTTTAAAAGCGCGTCAGCTTTTAAATTAGACCCATTGGGGTACTGTATCACTTGCGGTTTACATAAACCTTACCTACATAAATTTTATTTTACGAGAACCAGTGCTAGCATTTTTCATCACAAAATGTCTCTGATGCATATTAAATTATGTTGCAGGTGCTGGTAAATATGTGTATGAAAAAAAAGACGTTTGATTACACAATGCAGCGTTTGTAGCAAGTAAATAAAAAGCACAAGAAGAATGTTGTCGAATTAGTTTATTAGGTTAAATATATGTGTAGATGAGGGAGAAGTAGTAAATTAGGTTCATGTAGTATGTCCTTATGGAGAACAGTAAATCCCTATATATGCTAGCTTACAAAAAACTGAGAAAAGTCATTTTGAAAACGTGTTTGACTCAGCAAATAGGAATGACATTGAAAATGCTACAGAATTGTCTAATGATAATAAAGTTAATAAAGGCCACTTCCGAGTTTTAATATTTTCACAATGCAACGGTAGATTAGTCTACAGCTTCAATAAAATTTCCAGAGTTGTGCAAGGGTACATACTTCCAATGATTTTATTTCTAATACTCATGAAACTGAAAGTAGACTTTCTTTTGACCCAATGTCAATTTTTTTAGATCTTTCATCTGCTCCATAGACAAAATTTTGATATTAGAATTTTCAAATAGTATACTAAATTCCAAATAAAATCAGCCAGTCTAAACTCAAAATGTTGGCAATGGTTTTACGTCGCTGAAAGCTTAGTCCAGAATTATCTTGCCCGGATGATATAAAATAAAAGGAAGTCTATGAAAGAGACACCAGGGGGTGATTCTGATCTCTTTATCGTAGCTTAGGCATATATTTTAGTCACATATTTTGACATTTCACCTCAAATTTGTCGTACTTTTATATTCCCCATATTCATTTTAATTTTTCCTTTTCATCAATAGCAAAATAAACTAAAATGGATTTGCAATGAATTAATGTCAGAATATACGCCTAAACGTACGACAAATTAGTCAACTCCTTCTGAGGTTGTGACAAAATTTTTATACTGTAGTAAATGGATATTCTACACAAACTTAAAGCAATGCAAGTGCTTAAATTCGAAAAATATTTTTGAATTTGTCAAGTGATGTGTCATCTTCAGTTCATTCTACGTAATGCAAGGCTTGCTGAACTGAACAAACACGAAAAAATCGGTAGAAAAGTTCATTTCGTTTAGGCGTATATTTTGACATTAAAGTATGACAAAAGATCACAATCACCCACAGGAGGGTGATTCTGATCTGTTTGTCATAGCTTAGGCGTATATTTTTGTCACATATTTTGACATTTCACCTCAAATTTGTCGTACTTTTATATTCACCTTCTTCACTTTGATTTATCCTTTTCATCAACCACAAAATAAACTAAAATGAATTGTTGTGACAAAAATTCTATACTTTGATAAATGTGTATTCTACAACTAATTAGCGCAATTTAAGTGCTTAAGGTCAAAGCAATATTTTGAATTTGTAATGTGAAGGGTAATTTTTACTTCATTCTACGTAATGCAAGGCTTGCTGAGTCCAATAAACCTATGAAAAAATCAGTAGAACCGTTCATTTGATTTAGGCGTATATTTTGACATTAAAGTACGACAAAAGATCAGAATCACCGCCCAGGAGGGTGATTCTGATCTTTTGTCGTACATTTTAGGTTTGAATTTGGACATATTCACCTCACTTTTGTTGCACTTTTTTTTCAAGACAGTTCATTTTGTAGCTTCACTAATATCTACCACAAAATAAACTTAAATGAATTTTCGGTGAACAAACATAAAAAAATAAATATATATATAAAAATAAATATATATATATATAAATATGCGACAAATTAGTCAACTGCTCAAGAGGTTGTGAACATTTTTTTATACTGTGGTAATTGGATATTCTACACCTAATTAGAGCAATAAAAGTGCTTAAATTCAAATTTTTTTTTGAAATTTGTAATAATTATTTTGGTAAAAACGGATTTAATATATTTCAGAGCAAAAATGGGAGACCGTAAATAACTGTAATTTTTGGCAATCAGCTAAAAAGTCCCATAAAGTCTGAATTGTTTCGTATATATGGTCCTTGTTTTAATTTATTTGTAATTCTGGTAAATTTAATGGGAAATAGCACAATTTCTTTGCTTAATAAGGAAAAGAATTTACTGGAGAGACTAATTATAGCACTAATCATGTTGGAAAACATTGATATGAATAATAGGCCAGTCAAAGAAGACAATAAATTCACGTTACTTCCAACAGTTATTAAATTTTAACGGAATGTTGGGTCAGGTAAAATAATAATAAATTTAATTTTGCATCCATTACTGAGGTCAGGAATATGCGAAAAAGTTTTTATAACTTTTATAAAGAATATAAACTGTTAACATTTCTTATGTACATTGTACGTACATTTATGTATGCATGTATGTTACATACGCAATAGAATTTAAGATACCTTGCAGTACGTCTTCTGTGCTGGACCTTATTACTGAACTCGAGTCGATCAGAATAAAACCATACAGATGAAGTAAAAATTAAACACAAATTTCCTGAAATCGAATAGTAAAAATCCACAATACAATCGATGAGCGCAACTTCTTCATAAAGAAAGGCACTATACAAAAATTTGTTTTTAACTACATACATATATTTGACAGGCTAAAAAATGAGAAGGCATTCAATTTCAGCAACTGAAATTTTGTGTAGGTACACTTGCTAGGTATGTAGAATATTGAGAACAAATTTCTGTTTTGAGTTACCTTTATTCACTTTATTGTCAAAGTGTACATGACTTTTTACAAAACTTCACTTGACGATCAAAGTGATTAACCTTTGTCATTTTCTGTTCATTTTTAGATCATCACAACCTGAATGAATTGCATAATAATAAAAAGGAAGAAGAAAAGCAATTCATTCCTTAGTCGTATATTCTGACACTTAAGTACGACAACAGATCAGTAGCTTAGGCGTATATTTTAATCACATATTTTGACATTTCACCTCAAATTTGTCGTACTTTTATATTCACCATATTCATTTTTATTGATGCTTTTCATCAACCACAAAGTAAACTAAAATGAATTTGCAATGAATTAATGTCAGAATACATGCCTTAAAGTACGACAAATTAGTCAACTGCTTCCGAGGTTGTGAAAAAAATTTTATACTGTGGTAAATGGTTATCCGCTTAAATTCGAAACAATTTTTTTAATTTGTAATGTGAAGTATGATTTTCAGTTTATTCTACGTAATGCAATGTAAGGTGACAGCAGAAAATCGAGTTAAGCTTCACCACTGACCTGTATGTAAATGGACTACAAACGTTGAACCAAAAATGCATGAAAGCAAATGACATCACTTTCATATTCCTGTCTCTTTCCGTGAGAGCATACTTTCCCACTGAACTGTAACGATTGCGAACGAGAATTTGCTCAAGGTTCAGGGGTATTTGCAGCATTGGAAACTTAGTAATATATTTGAGAGTTCATTACTAGAAGCTCAACAATTTCTTATCCAATCAAATTTTGTTTACCTGAATATGACCATAGGTTTTCCTTCTATAAATAAATCTATCCTTCGGAAACATTTTAGTACAGAACTCTTCCTTTGACTCATAATTAAAATTTAAAAACAAAGAACGAAATATTTTGTTCATAAATCCGGTAAATTTCAATCACAGATATTGAAGTAAATCCATTCCCACGAAATCCCCAAATAATTTAAATTTCGCGCCAGTTTACTACAGTTGGTAGCGTTGACAGTGAGAGCATACTTTCTG
The DNA here is from genome assembly GCA_963930735.1 of Dioctria linearis. Lineage (NCBI taxonomy): Eukaryota > Metazoa > Arthropoda > Insecta > Diptera > Asilidae > Dioctria > Dioctria linearis. Next base: position 60,312,459 of record OZ005742.1, read on the forward strand.
AAATCAACACCGGTGCCACATAGAAAAGGACATCAGTCAGTCCTTTTATATATATATCAGGGGCTTCACGAATTTCAAGTACAGAAAGGTATTTTTCTTCATTGCTCAGTAGTTCAATCTAGTAGAAAAACAAATGGATTCAGTTCTTCTGGTGATTTATCTTAGTTAAAGCGAGTAGCCCATAGTAAACAAGTATTTATATCAGTTGATTTAAGTAATAATAATTTTTCTAATGCTACAAAAAGCACCGTCGGCTTCGAAAATCAAAAAGCCTTTACAAGTAGTAAGACCAGTTCTACTTTTTAATCCTGTAAATTATTCCTTCTAGTGGAACTGGGTGGTGCAGGGAGTGATTTTTATCTTTAGACTATTCATACTGCATCATCACTTAAATACCTGACGGAGCCAAACCTCGAAACTATAAGACACCAGTAACACTTTTAGAATTGTCTGAACTTATTGTCTGTCTGACAAATCTACAGGTACTGAAATTATCTTCTTGATGGTGCACTGAAACGATCATTATAACTCTTTGAAAATATTACAGTAGAACCTTGTCTAATCGTATTGGTCACGCAACACCCTTCCAAATAATAACTTCCATATCTCATGGCAGATAATTAATTGGAGGCTGTAAGTATTCCTTGTACAAGAACACAGACAAATTTAGAGGACATTCAGTTTTTTTTTCAGAAGTAGCTGGGAAATCATATAGTGAATTCTATTTTGCAACTCGGTGTAACCACTGCTACCAAATCTGTCATCTCCAGGTTCTTTCCTTCCCACCACACCAGTGGGATGTGCAATCCTTACCTACCCTAGAGAGATTGTAGAAGTAGTAAGTTACCAAACGGAAGTAAGTACTTAGTATTTACTTCTATCATGTGGTGTTAAATATTTTTTCATTAAAACTGTTTGAAAATATGAGCCCGAAGTATACTTCGGTTACTTTGGTGGACTTACCTAATCAAATATTTGTATTCATATGTTTACTAAAAAAAAAAAAAAAAATGGTTCTAAACTTGGATTGGGCTTTTGAACCCCTGCGGGATAGAAATAATTGATTGAAAATATCAATATAAGCATTTCCCATTCTTGCGACCACTTACCGACAAAATCTCTTTGAGGCCGACTCATGTGCATGGCTACTTTAACGCTAATCCGATGGTAGAACTTAGGAGATTACCCCATTTTAAGTACTGCAACTGCTACTTCGGTTATCTCAAATCTACTCTAAGTTTTGTGTGTAGAATAGCTTTTAAATAAAAATATGCTGGTAATACTTCGATTCCGAAAATTTGTAGATCATGTGAAGGTACACAAAGTTACACAAGAAAGTTTTAATTTGAAGCCAGGTATTAAATTACTCAGCATTTTTTTTTCAAGATGGAGGGAAATGGGGGATTCCAAGCACGGATGCCAAGTCCATTGTGCTAACCTGCCAGAAAAGGTCTAGGTGAGGTAAGATTTTCAGCTCATTCACACATAGGAGGGCAGATCCAAGCGTATCCATCTTGCTGCGGGAAAAGGCCGGGTAATCGCACAGAACATTTTCGGTTGTCTGAGGATCTCCATCCAGGCATAACAGATTGCAGGTTTGTCAAAACCTTCCATCCATGTTAGAAAAGCGCGAGGCGAGCTGTAGTCGGTGATGATGCCAAGCACAGTTCCAAGAACAAATCAAACACGTTTCCATTAGCGGCGTCAATATGCGTTTTTGCCCAAAAGAAGGTGTGGTAGTTGTGACTTTTATATATGTTACTTAGTTCTGGGCCCTAATGTAAAATCTAAGTTTTTACCCTTGGAGACGGTCTGCGCGGTCCGCCATCTTGGATTAAAAGTACAAAAAATTATGTTTTTTTTTTTTTTAATAACGATTGATCCTACGACAAAAATGACTTTGAAGATGACTAAATTCTTTACATCTTTTGTTTAAACATTTTTTTTGTAAGTCTGATGTGTAACGAATTACATTGGCGGAAATGCGAGCATTCTTAAAAAAAAATGTATACTTACAGTACCCCTTTTTACAAGATATTTGGTGCATGCTGGTCCATAAAGTAGGAGGTGATAGTTGTCAAAAAATTGTATGGGCAGAGGGCGTTGGCATTTTAACCGTTTTGGAGTTAGAGGGTGATTGCGTATGAAAACGAAGGTAGACCAGCGAACGAAGTATGAGAAGTCGACTAGTCGGGAGTAGACACCTGAAGGCTGGGTGGGTTTTATTATAAATGAATTAAAACCGAAATTGGAATTCGTTTTTAATCTCAAGACACAGTTCATCCATCTTTTGTCCTTTTCCTGCCTCTATGCTCAGTAGTGCTAATTGCGACAGGGCTTTGGGAACTTGGCAACAAGCAGTAGACTTCGGAGAAACTTGAACTCATATAATTAAATTTAATGATTATAAGTTCGCCCAATTCTTTGATCGCGTGTATGTTATGGTCGCAGCGTACTGCACTATGCATTATGCTGTATTGGTGCGACTGACAGATGATGATCGTATTCCTGTTAATCCCTCATGATAATTGTGCTACCACTCTGATCAGACTGTGCGAGTAAGCCCTGGTTGGGACAGAGTACAAAAAATAGATCGAAAAAGGAAGAAGAAGAATTCGAGATAATTTTAGACATTCTAGACTGAAGTGTGTGATTTTGAGCTGGGGTGAAAGAAGTTTTTCGTCTATCTCTAAATTTAAAGTGTAAAGGATTAGTATCCAGTAGATAAATATAAATAAAAGAACTTAACGAAGAGTGAGTGAGGATACGAGAGACGCAAGAAAAATGTGGATGGAAGTTAAGATTGCATGAATGATTATGGGGATACTAAAAACATAGGTGGAGCAACGTAGAAGGAAATAGTTTTGCTCCAGCTATAGTGCAACTGTATATAAACGAAAGAAACAATATAAAAATAAAACATCAGGATAGGTTTCGTAATTTTGAAATTCCGGGAAATGGAGACCCTTCATGTAGAAACCACAGAAATAATAAAATTAAAGCAAAGCCGACACTTGTAAGACTTTTTCACTAAGACAAGGATTGTCAGAAACATAGGTATCTCGGGGCTCTACAGGGTAATGATGCTAGCCAATAAGGTCCGTCCTTTCAAAGTGTATAGGAGACAACCGTACTGCACATGTCTATCGCGAAGGTCCAATACTCTGTTCTATACTCAAGTTATCATTATATACGCCCATACTGTCGCATATAGAGATGCTATTAAGCCCGAAGAATAATTATATTATTTTAGTTTTGGTTCAGGAAGATGAACTACTGTACAGTGAGGTAAAGGAAATCCATGGGAGAATTTTTCGGGTTGTTTACAATTATTTGCAGGAACACATTTGCTGTAGAAGGCCTGAATGGAGGAACAGCGCTACTATCATTATAATTGCAGGTAAGTCAGTCTGGCGTTTGCTTCCAGTAGCTTCCTTTTGCTCTATTAAATTTTTTTGGATTTATATAGCTGAATAAGTTGAAATAGCCTACGGGGGTGAACTTAAGCCAACTTTTATGTTAGTTGTAATTGTAAAGTACTATTTCTACTATAGGGAGACAATGGCCTCCATTTGAATATACAGACCGACGAGGGTATACTACAAGAGAAATTTCTTGAACAGCTGATCGATAGAAAGAGATTACCACGAGAATAGGACATCATTTGAAAAAATAAAATAAAAAAATGATTATAATATTTGAAAGAAAGAATTGCATGTAGCTTTAAGGAAATTGAGCATGTGTGTGACAAAGAGAAATATACTTGTTTTATGTGAAGTAGAAATGTTTACATTTTTCAATAACCAGGCACGTTGTTTTTTACACACTGGTGAATAAGGATGTAGTGGTTCACTGTTGTTTTTTACACAGTGGCGAATAAGGGTGTATTGAACAGCTGCTCAAGAAATTTCTCTTGTAGTATGCCCTCGTCGATACAGACGGTACGCAACATAATGAAGTATTAGACTTTTTGTATCTCCTCTCAATCTCCCAGAACCCGCGCGATTATGAAGGTTGAATAGGTTCACTCCTCCACCAATTTCAAGCCAGTCAGTGTCCACATCATAAGTGAAGGTAAGTGGTGTAAGGATCCCATCAGTGTTTTTGTTAGGCACGATATTTTTTTATTAATTTTGTCGTGGCAGGCACTCACTCCTCTGCTACCATTACATCTATCTTCCCAATTTCTGGCCGTACTGTCTTAACACATAACCCAATGGAACGGGGCGAAAACGATGAAACAAAGTTATGAATGTTGATGATATTGGAAGTCATGCATGTATGTTAATAATGCTTATATGTCGAGTATGTTTGGTATGCTATAAGATTACTAGTGTTAATCTCTAAGCCTCTCCAATTTTGAATACGGACATATCGTAACATTCTCGTGGTCCCCGCTGACAGCACCTATTGAGCTTGTGTTTTGCCTATATAGGATTTACGCAATCTTTTTAGACGTTGCAAATAAAATCTAAGGACGGAATGGAGCAACCAGTCCCATTACAACAAGAATATCTACATGTAAAGATATCACTGTGAGTACTCATGACTATATTGTAATGTTGTACGACGCCATACCAATTGGATAGCCGACATTGCTATCTTGGTGCCACGAGGTTGAGGTATCCCTGCTATAGTAGTGCTATTCACCGCAACATCGTGGTAGTTGTGGTAGCCAATATGCGGATAGAGACAGAATGTCTGAATCTGCATGACTTTGGTGGAAATTCTTCTTTGAACAGAAGAGTATGCTTTTTTATATAATTACATACTGCATCCGAAGATTTGAAGGATGGGTGCCGAAAGCTTAGAGGATTGGCTTCCGGCGTCGAGCTGCGCTAAATCAACCGGGTGCCATGACCGAGAGATCAGCAGAAATTTTAGAGGTTTCGCTTCGACCAGAAAGTCCAATGTCAAGCAAGCACTGACATAAACTGGTACTCATCGAGACAGAATATAATATATTCTGCCTCATAAGGCGTTGATTGTTGTCGAAATACTAATCCGTGCATTAAGACTTCCGTGAGATTAAGGCTAACAGCTAGGTACTTACGTTAAGACCCCGACAGATTTCTGTCTTAACATATAGCAGAACCTGAAGTAGTAACGCTTCCCATATGTCGGTTGGATATTGCGCTTGCACCCTGAGAGCATTTGTTGTCGTTTGTTCGTCAGTCGCGGATAGTAAGCTCCCAGGTGTTAGGAATGAAATCTATTGGGCTACTCGAAAAAAATGGAAATAATAGAATCGTTTGTGGCGCGCTGGGTCTCCTTAAATCAGGGGGCCCAAGCTACCGCATTGGCTGCATTGGCATAACTTATCCACATATGTCCTGTAATCTTAAGTCGCGGTTTCCAAGAGATTTAGTGAGCGCAAGTGCGCGCCGCTAATACGCTAGCACAAGTACGCTGTAATCAAACATGAATGAAATTATATGAATGGTTTCCAAGAAAACGCCCAACGAACTTTCGCTCGCCTCTGTGGATGTATGCGTCGGAATCATCCCGCAGTTATAACAATAAGAGGAAATTATGCTGAGTATGAGGATGATGAACTCATTGAACTCATTAGTAGCGTCCTACTTTTTACAATATAAAATTAAAACTTGCAAAAACCTTGCAATTTTAAAGATAGCATTTGGGAAATATTGCAAAACAATTAAATAAAAAAGGTAAGCCTAAGAATTTTTAATAACATATTATATTTAATTAACTAACTTAACCTGGTGACATATTTATTTTGCCACGTTATGAAACCTTTCCTACTACTAAAATACATTTGAAGAGTGTTATGCAATATTTTTTTCTGGATAACCATACGGGACGACGTTGAACGCTAAAGCTCTTGCGCTGGCGCATATGCGTTGCACGTTTGCGTCGCTGGAATCTCTTGGAAACCGTAGCTTTAGTTAAAAACGTTGGCTAATTACTTGAAGTTGTTGCTGACTAGATTTTGAAATAGTAGTGGATACTACCGTAGAAATAAGATTGAAAAGTAGTATCAGGTCGAACAATACCGCAATCAACTGAACTTGTGCGATATCTTGAGCAAAAAATTTAAATTATTTTGCATACGTTAGTGCATTTTTTTAAAAGCAAGAGAGAATCCATAGCAAAAAAGGAAAATTGTTGATAAAAGCAGTAAATAGCATGAGTCCCAATATTGAGCCTTGTGTTTTGCCAAAAAAGTATAGTAAGGTGATGATTTTATATAATTCTTGCATCTGTGAAGACTTTAAAAATATTTTTTCATAAATGTGTCACAAACACGTGAAAATGAGCAAAGTTAAGTAAATTGCTTGAATGTGCCAAAAAAACAACCAAAAATTACTAACATTCATTTAACTTAATTGCTTTCTATGTGTCTCGCAAACTGATTTAAAGTATTGCGTTAAGTGCCTTTAAACAGGATTTTTTCGAAGGCACAATTTCGGACATTCGCTATTTTGGCATAAACCCAAGTATCGTTATCATCCAATTAAGTCTCACAAAAATGGATGCAAGTATCTCAGAGCTTCAACAGAAATAGCTTTTCATGCATACTTACCAGTAACGTGTACAGCAAAAATTTGTAAATATAAAATTCATGATGAAATTAAACACTTGGGATCTTTCGTCTCCTGCCTTCAATATAAAATAAAAAAAAAACAATGCACACACACACACACACACACACTACCAACTCCTCTAAATGCATAAAAAAGCAATTGCTGAAGTACCATGGGGATACCTTTCATACATATTGGGTCACTGCTCTCATTATCTGAACTGAAAGATAGAACCAACCAGGATATTCTTGCTACAAGAATTTCTTTACTAAAGAATGTTATTGTCAAAGTACGTAATAATCCTTCTTGAAAATTCCTTCTAACTTTCCTTGTAGTTGAAGCACTAATTCTTTGGAAAACTTTATTTAGCCATTACCCAAGTAATTTAAAGCCATTTGCAGCATAGTAATTTGTACATGAATTTACATAATCTGTTGAGAGAAAAATGTTAAAAGTTTTAGTAATAAATTCAAGCAATCCATGTGCATGCTAAATACAATAAGCTAGCTATAGTTATAATTGTACATATCTAATTAGTATCTATGTATCTGAGTGAAAGATAATTAATGATAAAAAAAAAATTGTAATATTTTACTGTCATCTATGAAACAGTTAATCAGTAAAACTTAGCTAATTAGTGTTCTTATCTTAAAAGAAAATCAAAGTGCCACAGTCAAACCGAAGATCTCAAAACGTGTACAAATGGATCCTTTGATTGTTTTTGTCTTTTTTTTTGTGGTCCAGCAGAATGATTTAAGGCGACAACAAAAATTTATTGATTTTAGTCTGGATACACTTCTAGTACACATAAATTGTATTCCTCACCCCGTATATAGTATAATGGATGTGTCGCCATAAAGGAGCTTACAGGATTAAAAAAAAAAAAAGACAAAACCCCGAAAAGCTTACATCGCGGAGATTTAACAACTTCCTGTCGGCACCGTATACAATAGCTATGGATACGGATATGGCTACAATGAGTCCTTCTAACTTAAATGAGGATGCTGAGTTAGGAAAGTAATTCTCAGACTTGTTCCAATATTAGCTATGACCTCCGTAGTAAAAGACCGACTTTAGGATGGTGATACATGAACATGAGGCGGCTTAAATAATATTCTTATCACACTATAAAGGTTAGACTATGGCAAGCAATAATATTACCTGTCCATGAAGATGCGCGTTGAGCCACAACACTGATAACTTCCAGCAAATTTATCTTAGAATTTTTCGCAATTTCTGTGAAAGCTTCGAATATCTAAATTCATAAATACCAAGCTTTTGTAGTAAAAGCTCAAAGCATAGTGGGTTACAAAATTTATTTGTGAGGGATACATGTTTTTCCATGTCGCGCCCGCACCGTACAGCATCACTTCGATTATTGTCGGTTCAAAAAGCATACATAGATTTCTTTCTGGTCGTGTTCTGTTCGGTTTCAGTTTCATTCATGGTTTGTTTAGGTCCATCATGGACCTACCAACCAGCATCCAATGCTTTTCATTATTTTGTAAACAGTCTTAAGGATGCTCTCTTTCAGAATGGTTGAATTCGTTCGAATTTTCGGTTTAAACAGTAATTTTTATAGTGATTGTTAAAGGACGAACTACAATTTTTCTTCTTCTTTCTCTCGATAGTTAGAAAAGTTCTGAAAGAAGTTGTTAAATTTTTCTTATAGTAATAAAAGAGAAAAATGCGATTCTATGTGTATGTGTTGCTTTTGTTAAGCGAGCTACGAAAGGACTCAGTAAGTACTTAGTTCGAAAAGATCGGTTCTGTGATTGGAATAGTCCAAAAAAATTGTGAAAGGAGTGATTGAAAAAGGATTTATCAGTGAATGGTTTTAGTTTGAGACTCATCCGGTGAAAGAGTTTGACTTTTTTTGTTTTTTTTTTTTTTGTAAGCAATTTCGAAGATAAGACGACATCAACTTGTAACTAGAAAATATCCCATTGCTAGAATTGATCCTGTAAGTTTCTATAAGAAAAATCTAATTATAATTTAAGATTTTTATAGTCATTTATCCTATAAGTGTAAATCCTATAAGTATATGTCTGTCAATGGCAGGCAATTATATGTAGAGCCATTCAAATAAATTCTCCATTGAACCAGAAGAGCTCTTGACTTTATTTACTTTCAGATGTCAGTTAAATACAGGTAGCTGCTCTGTTAATTATATCCAGTATTCACATAAGAGTGAGTGTTATATCTGTATGTGGATAATGGAACTGAAAAGACAATATTTGACTTCTTCTTTGTTCTTCTCTGGTTTCTCCCCTCTGCGTATAGTTAGTAGGTACTCGCTGTACAAAACAAGGAAACTCAAAGAAAATTGAGATAAAATCCGAGCACATTATTTTTTATGGTATACCTATAAACATACCATAAACATACATACACACACATACTTTTCACACTTAATATTTGACTTACGATTTTCATATCGGCTTTTAGAACTTGGATAATTTTTTATGGTTTATGAATGTAGTCACGTTTTAGATTGACTTTTTTGAAAAGCATTTTATTTATCAAATTTTTTTTACGATTTATTTTTCGATCCTTGGTGCTACCCAACCAGTTTAGGGTGGCACCAATCATTTCGTTTTTTTTTATGTATTTTCCCACACAGGATATCATCAACTTCATGTTCCAGAACGTCATAAAAAATTTTTCAGTTCAATGCGTTTAAAATACAAAGAATTGCCTCTGGGATTGGAATTTTATTTGTTCTTGTTGTTCTATATAGATTGCTTCCTCGTTACTGTTGCTTTTTTTCTCAAAATAATATAAATACCCTTCTGAGAATTTATTGAATCCAATGTATTACAAAAACTCATAACGTATCCAAATAATTCAGAGTCAGCGTACAATAATATTATAAAAAAAATAAAAAAATAAATAAAATAAAAGATGTTGTGAGAGTTTTGGAATGTTTTGTTTTTCTACGAACTAAGTTGGTAAATGACGTTCTATAGAAAGACATGTATTTCCATTTTTTTTTTATTTCTATATTATCTTAGATATTAGAGTTAGGGTGGGATATTGGATTGGTTGTAAGCTTGGGCGCCATGTAATTTTTCTCATGACCCTCTCATAAAATCTTTATATATGTATTAAAAAAAATTGTTATTATTACTATTAGTAGAGGTAGCCATTCATACCAGATAAATAAATAAAAACGATAGCAGATAATAACTAAAATTATGAATGTGATTAACATTAATTTATTACACAGTCACGTCTCCACCAAGAATACACTCAAAAAATTTGTTTTAGTTGATAAAACCTTAAGTTTTTGTGCATGTGTTTCAATAACTTTCTAATAACTAACAATGAATCACGGAAGCAGGAGTTCAAAAGTCTCTACAATTTCTTTGTCTAACTTGTATTGCTAATTTAATTGGTAGTTTTAGCAGCGAAGTCACTTACATAATCACAAAACAAAATTATTGAAAAATGCACCCGAAACTAAGTTCTCCCGTACAATATCTCAAATCTCAAAATTCCCAAGTACAAAATGCTCAATATTTATTTTACACCGTACTTTAGGGTCAAGGATCAAACATAATAGTCAAATAAAAAATATTTAAAACTTATAAATAAAAAAACTAAAAAATACTTTTTGTAAAAAGAAAACATGGGACAGTAATTCGCTGGTCACTTCGTCCTTATCATTGTTGTTGCTGGTAATGCTAAGTGTGAGGAATTATTGTTGAATTTTTTGGGGACATTGTAGGGTTTTGTCATCAGTGAACTAGTCCACGAATTTTAGGATTTTAGTTCAGAAAGTCCAACCAAGCTAAAAATTTGTATACACTAACCTTTCAGCTCTCCAAATAAGGTGTGAAAAGTCCCCGGAATTCGGTTGTCCGCATAACTTGTGACGCCCCAAAAACGGAGAAAAAATTACATTTTTTGGTTCTTTTTGTGCGAATAATTTCGTTCCTGTCGGTCTTGCGGCTATAAGGTATATATATGAAAAAGATAGAATGGAAAATTCTCTACAAAAAAGGTGTTTATTGATAAAAATAATAGGTTTCCAATAATCTGGCATTAAAACTCCAATATGAATTTTGTATTGATATTTAAATGAATGTAATGATCGAAATCTAGGTATCTGCACGGTATCTTCCCGTTTTATAGACATTTGTGTATAAGTGTACAGAGTTAAACGTTCCTGTTTTTGATTTTCTTATTCTAATATTATAAAGATATTAACCTTCTCAATATACCTATAACCATTGTGTTTAGAGTATATAGTGAACGCAGAGGCAATGAGTTCACAACTTAATAGATGGCTCTAGATGTACCGAATCGAAGAAATTCTTAGTTCACAATAAATGTGAGGATATAAATTTACTGTTTGGTTCTTTTTCGTGCTGCAGTGCAGCTAGATTTGCGCATCGCGTCACTGTTTATTGGATATTCTTCTCGTTCGTTGTTGCCTTCCCGTACCATAGGCGCTGTTTCGTGTTTGTGTGGTGGCTTCACCCATCACTTACTTTGCATAGAATACGATTGGATGGCGAAACGGTCAGGCGGCAATGATTAATTTAGCTATGCATTGATGTGGCGAATTTTTGGGATCACCGACTTTTTCATAATTATGTACTAAGAAAAACAGAGGAGTAAATGTATGTTTTCTTAGAAGGGAATTTTTAATATCCTTTTGCATGACGTTTTGTTTTTGTGGATTTTAATTTCCAAGTGTTATTTGAGACTAGATGAAATTTTTGAGGCTGCATTTGAATGAAGACCAAATTAATGGATTCTTTTCTATTGAAGGAAGCTTGATAAGAAAATATACAGCTTGTAAGCAAGCCTCCCTTCCATCGCGTTTTTAAAATTGACAGAAGAAGGCAGTTCGATTGATATTTTATCAGCTTATATGGATAATCATTTAGAATAATGGCATTGAGACATAGTTTTATGTATGCCGGCGGAAGTCGCTTTTGCAAACTTTGATATTAGAAAATTTTCCGGAATTTAAGAAAATAATTTTTGTGTATAAAATTTTCATGAGTTACTTGAATTTCTTGTTCAATAAATTATCTATATCTAGATGCAACTACTTATACTATCAACTACACCAGCCTACCCATATGCTCGGCTCAGTTTTCAATTCCACGAAATATTTCTAGTTTACCTATATTTTTCCAAAAAGAATATCTAAGCATGTACGTACATATATTAACAAAAAACAATAAAAATGGGAAAGCAGATTGTGAGTACGAGCAAGAACAGAGGAAAAAATTGGTATATTCATACATATATATAAATTATTCCAAGAAGGAAGTCATGGATTCTCTTCAAACGAATCAGCGTTGCAAACAAAATTAGAGCAATTCAACGGGCGACAAAATTCATCACATAATCTGACATATTATTGTTTGCCCGTCTCGTCACTATTCCATGCAAAGTAGAAAACGAAGCCACGCAAACACAGCTGACAAACGACGAACGAGAACGCCACGAAATATGTGCCGAAGTGTGAGCGGAGCATGCCAGCCAGCTGGTGGGGGACACTACCGTGAATAGGCTTGAGTCTCGGATAGTACAGCGACGTGGCGCCTCTAGCGAGCAGTGTACCCAACAGCCGATTTCCATTCTTGCGTTCACTATATACTCTAAATACAATGCTATAACTAAAAAAAAAAAAAAAATTATAATTTAGTATGCGTATGAAAGACTGATAAATAAAAATTTAATTCCTCAAGCTCGAAATCCTAAGAAAGATGCATGCAATGGAATGGTCACAAAATTCACAGGCACAAAATCCCTAATGCACGGTATCTCTAAACACAAGACGCAATCTTTATTTAACCCCTACGGTAAATGTGTAAATTGTAGTAAATAACAATGGATAGTTCCATACGGAAGTAGTTTTTGAACCAAGTTTTGGAAGTTTTAAAAAGTAAGAACGAATCATTAAACAGGCATCAGCTAAGGTTTAAGTGCCTATCAAAATTAAATGTAGGTATAGTGTTAAGCAGTGTAAAGAAACATTAAAAGTAGTATGTTAATAACATTGTACTGATTTTCTTGAAAAGCCCGCTCGACTAGTAGAGGATCCCGGGGCACAATGACGAATGAATATTATCTGTAATCAGCTTTATTCAAAACCCGCACTATGATATCCAGAATGCAGGGTTAAGTATACGAAAAGAGCAGACGAATTTGGCAATTAGAAGTTTTCATTTAAATGACGAATAAGTTGAGTACATTTAGATAGATTTCACATTATTTTTCGATAAATTTTGCATAACATGTCGGAAAAAAGGCTAAATGTGTGGTGAGGATAATGACGAGTTTCTTGCGGAGCATAATGACTGAATTTTTACGGGGCATAATGACGAGCATTTTACGGGTATAATCATTTTTCGATTTTCACACTCTCGCAGGTCAACGAAGAGCGGATTCAAAAGACATAATTTTTCATTAGTAGAAAATTAATTGTCAAGGAAAATGACTCCAGCAATTAGTGTGTTTAGCATTTCGTAAACTGTGAATTTTTCGAACATTGGTTGTTCACAAACCGAGAAATCGGCATTTTGTAAAAACAATATTTTTTCGAGTTCTATGAACACAAAAGAAATTTTGGAATGTGAACCTCTTTATCCTAAAACTTTCGAAATCCAGGTATTGGTCTAAAGGCAAAATATCAGATGTTTTCAGTTTGCATTTTTCGAATTCGAAACTCGAGCTGTTCCTCATTTTAGAATGTATATTTTTATTGTAAAACTCATATTCCTCCAAGGCTCATTATGGTCATGTCCGTCATCATGCCCCGTATGTGGGGCATAGTGACCAACTGGTCATCACTCCACTTTGGTCAACAGCGCACTTCATAAGGATACTATACGGTAACTATCTACATCACATTTTGTCCTTGATTGACCCTACTTGATATTGGTATGTTTAAATTTTCAAGAAATCGATTCAGAGATTTAAGGAAAATCGAGACATAAATCGTTCGTCATTATTTCCCGGGCACCCCCATTTCTTTCATTGGAAAAATCTTAACTTTTAGAAATGAATTTGTTCATTTGTGAATATATTTTCAAGTAATTTTTTGCATTATCACTTAGAATGAGATGTTTTCCGGTATAATCTGACAAATAAAAATTAAGCTTTTCCATTAACGTTAATTGAAATTAATAAAAAAAAACATTTCTTCATCTTAATTCTAGTTTTACTAGACAATAGTAGATGACGGACAAGCTAATAAAGAGTTTAGAGCTTTTCCTCTTTTAAGCTCGGTATGCAGATCAAAAGAAAATTTCGTTTAATTTTTGGACATAAAACTCGTCACGGAAATGATTTGTAGAGAAAAGTGTAAAATATAAAAGGCGGTTGTCTTAATGACAGTTTGTTTTATAATTGTTAGGCAAATTAGCAAAAAAATTATAAAAAATAAAATGGTTATTGAAATGACAATTGGACCATCATTGAGTACCTAAAGTAACGAAAATCTAAGGAGTGATTTGTTTCATATGTAGCACTCAAATGTACATTGGTGTTCCTGAACTCATGTAATAAATAAAAAATAATTTGTTTTGTTTTGCGAGAAAGATTATCATATTGTGGTAGGAAGAAGTACATTTGGTAAAATTTAGATCTTGGCTAACTCTGAATTAACCTTGAGAAAATTTTTGGGTAATGATTTCATCATTCACTGTTTCTAAAATATCACTCTCGCGAACAATCAGCATACTTCAAAACTCTCATCAGGGTCCCGATTGTTCATTTGCCTCTCCCTTTTTCACTAAATTCTAGGGGGGAGGTAAATGTATTTACACATTCGTAATAGCATAGATGGCACAAGAACTAGATGTCGCTTGCAGTACTAGAAAAGTATACCAATTTTATATGGCTGGATGGTCCATTCCGGAATGAACCACAACATTTGAAATGATGTATACGTCGAGTAATTCATATTTTTTCGTATCTGAAGTATTGAGGAAGTCCATCAAATATATAAAAAACTGCCATTATAAAAACATTTGCTTCCGGCATGCTCTAAAACATGTTTTGGTCCATTCCAGAATGCTCTACCCATTTCATATTCTGTATACTCTGCTCTAGTAAGCCATGTGACATCTAGTTCTTGCGCATTCTATGGTAATAGTTAAAAGTTTTTAAAAATAGAAAAAGATAGTTGCAGTGCATCTAATCAATAACGATGGACGATTTTCAATGAATTTCATCACTTGTTCAGTGAACTCAAATTACATCCTCAGAAATTCTATGCGTATTTTTGGGTGACAAGTGTTGCGGTTTAGTATATATTACTTCTATTGAAATTTCATCCCATAAATTTTTTTTAGATCTTGGTTGGAATAGTTACACTAACCACAATTTGTTTTATATGTCGACGGGTAAATTAACCACTAGATTTATGTAAAATAATAAATCCTACATGAGCGAAAATTTTTCGAAAATTTGATATATTTCTTGTTTTCTTTTTTGCATTTTATCAAAAAGTTGGCGCCAATTAAAATGGACCGCCTCGGGAAAGTTTCCGGAATCCTTTATGCCTTCCACGCGAATTTCAAATTTTAAGGTCAAAGTCACAATAAAAAAATGTTTATAGTGCAAATGCGTTAAAAATTATAATATTTCAAAAAAAAAAAAAACAAAATAAGAAGGAAGAAATGTAACAAAAATTCGCCGGCTCTACGTGTTCGAATCTTAATGGGTCTGCCACGAATTACTGAAAAAATTGTGTGACAAAAGAATTTCGAAAAAAATATTCGAAAACAATTAATTTCGAGTTCAAATATTCCGAAAAAAATCTAATGGGACACAGTGTTGAAAAAAAAAATTGCGAAAAATTATGAAAAATGTTGCAAATAAATTCATTGAATTTGCGCGGCGCAAATTGAATGAATTTATTTACAACATTTTTCATAATCAGTTATTCAAAATTTAAAAACATAGACTTGTTACCATATATGCAAATGATGAAGGTAAATTGAATTATGAAGTCGATAACAAATATTCTAATTTTAATTTTTGTTTAGATTTCAGTTTAACTTTAAGAATGCATAAGTGCTTGACTTTTCTTCCGATTGATGAAATTCAAAACTATTATGAATCAATTAAAGAATCATTTGATGCTGATGTAAAGAAAATATCTTCATATTTGGAAGACAACTACATTTATGTATGTAGTAAAACGATCATGTAAAAAATTAAATAGAAATAACATATAATATCCATTTCTATTCCTTTTTTGAAAAATCCTCTTTTCAACATTCCAGTTTTCGTAAAATATAATTTTGAAACTTTATTTTTCAGTGTAAAATTTCCGAGTAATTTTAATTAGCAAAAAAAAATATATGTACTATATACAAATTTTTTTCTGCTAATTTATATATTTTTTTGATTTTTGCAAATTTTTTTTTTTTTGCTAAATAATATATATATATATTTTTTTGCTAATTTATATACAATTTTAAGGTTTCTCCGAATTAGTGAATTAGGCTACTGCAAATTAATTGGAAAAATACCATATACTATTCTTATACTATTTGAAATGGATAGAATGAAGAAGGTTGGACTGAATTAAGACATAGGTCCAGTCCATGCATAATATTTTTTTTATTTAGATTATTAGTTGGAGTCATCAAATTTCATCTAGACTTAAGTTTAAGTTAATCTCCATCCATTTTGTAATCCTACATTATCTAATTTTAAGCTCTTTACAGCGGGCGAAATCATTACTGACCTAGTTGTTACCAGAAGTCGCAGCTAGTTTCAAGTATGACTTCACTTTATGTAAACAACTCATTACTTTTAACGGAAGCATTACCAGATTATTTCCTTTTTTGCTAATTTTAGCAGACATTACTGGATTACTTTTGTCATGAAATTTTTTTAGAATCTGAAATCTGATATTTAATTATCCATTTTAACTTTTAGGTATTGAGAAGTAGAAAAAAAAACTAAAAATACTGAAAGAGATAAAATAGTCTTGAAGTTATCTTGAAAAGGGGAAAAGTAAAAAGCTGATAATTAGGAAAATATTCCAAAGTTTTCATAGTTTACAATTTAAGGAAAATTTCCTGATGATAAAAATCTTTTTTCTAATTGGCAATTTAACTCAAACGTATTTGCACACAACATTTTAGGAACGTTTATAATATTTCAACCACAAAATTTTATATTGCAATGGGAACATGATATATAATATTTACTAACCAATCAAAAAGCGTCATTATTATATGATAAATTAATTACTGAAATCATTCTATAATCACTTCCCCTTGCAGGAACGTGAAATCAAAGTAGCTCTAGAACTATTTCTACAAAGCTTCAGCGGGGGTCCTTAATTTTATATTCTCACAGTGTTGAGTGGCACACATACTCCATTTTTTTGTATATATGTATGTACATACATATACATATATTCATTGTATGTTATTGTACATGGTCAATTTAAAAATTTGATATAGACGTTATTTCATCCTTATATACAGCATGAAAAAAAAAATTTTTTAGTCATTAACAATAGCTTCACTTTTACCACCATTGGGTCTATTGGGTATAATGTACCCTTGCCTAGGGAATTTTAAGCAGACTTGAGTTTATTGCTTCGCAGTTCTCCCAACACTGTATAAAAGAGCTACCCATTAGCTCTCTCTCTCTCTCTCCTCTTGATAGCTAGAAAGTGGCACTCGCATTATCATATGGTAAACCCATTCAATTTTTCAGCTGTGTACGGTTTCGGTATAATTCAATTACAGTTCGACACGGTAGCAAGTTTTCTATAGGTCCATGACTCGTTGAAACCCTTACTACAGATTCCTGATATCGGTTTTATTACCATTAAACAGCTCCCTTGCTCTTATCCTGGTGTATTCAGGCCTTAGCTGTCTCGCAATACAACAGTAATCATAGTTTATTTTACTTTTATTTATCAAATTTCATCAAATGGTGACTACTACAAAATTAATACGAATTGAGACCAAAGTATTGCAATCCAATTTAAATTAAAAATACTTAAATGAATGAGGCAAACACATTAGATTAAAAACTTGACTAGGAAAAACTTTTTAAGTTCAACTGACAATTTAAGAGGCGCTTTAATTTAGCTTTCGTCATATGGGAATCAAGTTCAGAACAATAAGCATTAAAAAGACCAGACGAGGAAGTAATGGAATCATTAGAAGTGTAGTTAGAACGCCAAAATGGGAAATAAAAAATCATGGTTTCTCATGGAGCAACAAGGAGTAGAGATATTTAGGTCAAGCAGCTTAGCGGAATTAATTGTACTGTGCAAGCAATCGTATACAAAGAGAATCCTGGAGATGTCACGTCACCTCTCACGGGTGTCGATGGAAGGAAACTTGATTCTATCAGCCTAAGGCGGCAGAACTACAGGATTATTTCAAGAAAAGCCGCTTACAGAAAAACCCGGAAATCTTCGCTGAACCGCCTCAATCCGACTAATATGAATAGAGTGATATGGTGCCCAAACAGGATTAGCATACTCCAGAGATCGGCCTAACAGAAGCGCACTAGATTGTCTTGGTGGCAAATGGATCATTAAACTCCCGAAGACATCTCTTAACAAAGCCCAACATAGTGTTAGCCCTATTGACAATACTTAAAATGTGGTTTTCAAAGGGGAGTTTGGAAACAAAAATAACACTCAGATCCTTGTTGCTCTCTTATCTGGACAATAAACTTTCATTGATAAAGTAATTGAGATGCGGAAGCCTTCACTTATGATTATAAGATATAACAAAACACTTATCAATATTCAAAGAAAGAAAATTATTAGAACACCAAAGAAGTAGGTGTTTAAATCAAAATTAATCATAGCACAATCATCGTCATCAGAGGTAATTCGAAATATGGTGACGACGTCAAGCATAACAGAGTATGTTGGTGTGAGGGTAATAATAACTGTATGCCTTTGATATAAATGACAAACAAAAGTGACCTTAGATGGCTACCCTGGGGTACTCCAGAATTATTCTGAATGTCTTTGGACAGAACCCCAGGAAAAGAGACTTGCTTGGTAAAGTTACACAGATAAGAAGTTAACTAAAGAAGAAACCGAAAAAGAAAACCCAGCAAAGTAGGCTAGTGTAAAAATAGCTTATGAGTAATCCTGTGGAATGTCTTACTAAAGTCTGTATTTTAGAACATATAACTAAAGGAAGTGACACATATATATATATAACCCTTCCGGTGTGCGGAAAAGATTCATAGATTCATATTTTCCGCCTGATTTTGTATTATATTTTGTGTTTTCTTTGATTGAAAAACTTTAAATTGTTGGGCTCATTGTGTTAATTTTAAATAATGATTTAGTGACTAAGCCTTGGGTTTATGTTCATAAATATGTGAACATTTCAATTATGAATTGTGCTATGCGGTTCTGTATAAATAATCGCCGAAATAATCCCGAGAAGATGTTTTTCAGGCAAATTTAAATCCTGAAATTAAATTAGAAAATTTCTTTTCCGCAAATACGTGCAAAAGAAGTGAAAAAACGGAAGGGAAATAAATATATCAAGATAAGTGCTCAAAATATTTCCTTGCTTACGGTTTTGTTTTCCCAGTTTTTTTTGCTCTTCGTTGTGTCAGTGGCAGTTAACAATTTTGTCTTATTTTAAATAATTACACCAAATCCCCCTTCAAAAGTATTTCAGATTTATTACTTCCATCAGTATAAGTAATACATAAACAAAATTCTACACATATTGGTAAATGCCGAAGTTTTTCGGACTTATTACGCTTCCTTTAGTCATATGTTCTAAGTTCTGTTTAGATTATAATAGCCAACTTGTTTTCCTGCTTTGATGGCAGACATCAGTGCTTAGAAAACTCCAAGAAGTTGTTGATTTACCCCTATTAAATGCATGCTGAAAATTACATATAAACGGCAGAGGGTGGAAATAGAGTGTCTCACAAACAAAGCCTCAAAAATCTTAGAAATAACTGAAAAATTAGGAATTTGTGTGATATTAGTTGTGTTATTTATGTTCTCTTTTTTATGATGTGAACTTATGAAAGACGCCAGATTGATAGGAGAATTCAAATCAGTAACACAAGATGGAGATAAACGGTTCTTAAAAAGAAAAAAAAGGAATGCTATGCGGACCAGGCAAAACGCTATACGCCAAATTTTAATATTGTTTAGAAATTATGGCATTAGGAAACAAATTGGCAATAATTGTACTGTCAGCACCCTTAGTATCACTGCAGGATTAGAATGAAGGGAATCCATCAGACTTATGTTTAGAATTAAAAAAGTTTAGAACTGTTTAGGCTGATGGAGCAAAGCAGTCTGCAATTTCGATATAAATATAGATATAACCAATAAAAAGCTTCAGAAGCAGCTACAAACCGTCTGCGATGATATGATTAAGGCAGATAATCCTCATCGCTCGCTTGATTAACAAATTCTGTTCCAAGTTTCCCTTTTCAAATTCTTAAAGTATCGCAATGAATCATTGCTGATTAAAAATGTTAGTCTTAGATTTAGAAATTGGTACATTCTGAAAACAAAAGAAATATAGAGTCGTAAAGTAACTTAAAAGCCTTATGGACATTTCGTCATTCCAGTCATGGCCAGACAACCAATAGACATATTTAGAATAGTTTGCTTCTACAAAATTGAAGTAAAAATCATCAGAGTAAGGGACATTTAAACGTACGGGATCAAAATAGAAGATAACATGAAAAGTTATATCAGAGCCGTAAATAGTTCCTACCTTACTTACCTACTATTTACGGCTCTGGTTATATGTAAATTGATTCCGAAAGCAAAGGCACCAAACATATGTTAAGGCGCGTCCACACATAACAAAAATTTGTCAAACATTTGTCAAACATTTGTGGAATGTCTGATGAGTGTGGACGCAAATTTGACTGTTTTGGAATCTTAAAATAGATTCAATTTAATTAAAATGAAATGGAAAACTTTAGATGTTTTGTTAAAGTTTGTACTGCACTTTCCGCCAGTTTTCAACAGCTGTGGAAAACAGTAGTGTGAATTCATTTTGGAATTTTGGAATTTTTTAATAAGAGGGAGAAAAGGGGAGTAGATAAATATATTATAAAATGAGTTTGTGAGACAAATCGAGTGAAGAGTACAGGGACAAATTAAAACGTAACCACTCCTTCATATCCCTTGGAAGTAAGCTATCAGTGACTGCGGGTGAAGAAAGCAAAAAGCTTTACTGATTGCTTCTCAGTAGGGTCATTCTACGGAAAATGGACCATTTTTATGTAAATTTCTGAATCGACCAATTTCAATCTTGATAAAATTTCGAAAAAAGATTGTCTTTTATTAGAAAAGCATTTGTGTGAATTATTTTCTATCGTGACACTTTTTTGGTGGAGATCACGGTATTTGAATTTTTAAGAAAATGACAAATTTTACTTGGTGGAGGGAACTTCAATAATTCATATATCAGGTCGTACTCAACACAGCTCCATGAAATAAGTTTTATTGTTTTAACAAAGCCTTACGGTATTTGCGAAAAATAAAATCAGGTTCGTTGTTATAATTTCTTATTTAAGGATAAAATATATATCATTTAGCCTTGAATATCTGAAAAAACCCTACTTTAATTTTCTTCATATTATCTTATTTTAATTCTTTAAAGAAATTGAATTAACTGTAAAAAGCAGAAACTGAAATTCGTAGTTTAAGAATTTTTAGTATAAATGTGCTTTGAAAGATCTTTGCTGGGTGTGCGTTTTATAAAGTTTAGAGACTTGTTAGAAAGGGAAGCAGGAATACAAGTATAAAACAAAATAAGGATCGAAATATTATTAGTCTTTTTTTTTTAGTATAACGATGATATGCTATATTCTAGAACTCCTCGAGATGTGGGTCTACATTTTTTTCCTTTTTCCAAATTTAAAGGAAGGAATTTATTTGGATTCTCCGGTATATAGCAAAAGCAAAAAAATATTTTTAATTTGTTATTTCATCACACAACTCATTATATTTTGGGTGACAAGTTTCAAGTCTTGGTTTGACTCATCAACAGGTCCCAAATAACGAAATTGAGTGACTTGAAAACCAAATGAAAAAGAAAGCAAGAAATGAAAAAATAAAAAAAATTGAGAAAAATAGAAAAAAAAAATTTATCAAAAAAATTTAAAAAATATAATTCACACCCAGAATTTATTCTGAGTTTATATGAAAGGAGATCAATTTGATCTATTTCAAGCGTCTGCAGCATGTAGAAAACCAAGCTGCACCGATGAGTGTAAAACGCTTCTTCTTCTTTTTTATTTTTCTTTATCAGCCCACTGCAGGCGAATAATGGTTCGATTCGTTTCGAATAAATCAGGTTTTCTTAAATTTTTTTTTCTATTTTTCTCAATTTCTTTTCATTTTTTCATTTCTTTTCTTTGTTCTATTCATTTGTTATTCAAATCACTCAAGTTCGCTATTTGGGGCCTCTTGGTGAGTCAAACCAAGACTTGCAACTTGTCATCCAAAATATAATGAGATGTGTGATGAAATAACAAATTAAAAATATTTTTTAGCTTTTGTTATACACCAGAGAATCCAAATAAATTCCTTCTTGAACAAATATAAGTTTAACCGGTAAAAAAATCCTAAAGAGTAATCTCTAGTTTTATTTGTAAAAAATGCAAACTCGAACTCATAATTTTTGCTAATTTTATTGTTTACTTAAATGTTTGGCGGCCCTAAGAAAACCATTTGTTCCTACATGCTCTTATACAGTGCCATTTACTAATTATTTTTTAAACATGCATGGCAAGAACCAAGCCGTACTGATGAGTATACGGTTTCTGTTGATACGAAATGCCTGCATAGAAATGTCTCTTTTTTAAAAAAATTTTCGTTTGTAAAAGGGTTTTTTCTACTTAAATATAATTTGCGATTGTTTGAAACATAATACTGTTTTATTACATACTTTCCAGCGGTATTTGATAGGGTTCCTAGAAAACAAGTACGGATGGAGAAAAAGATAATTCATTTTTCTGATTGATCGGCGGCACCATATAAAAATAGAAAGAACTTACTGAATATTACTATGCAACAATCAGACTTTGGATGTGAAGCCTATCGGCATTTCCTTGCCACTTTCCATAGAAAAATATATGTGAGCGAGTTTGCAGCGTCCCTACAACAATTAAATTATAACTCCACGCCAGCTTTACGAATGGGCTATTCAAAATATGAGCGACATGAATTTCGATTTTGTGTCAACTGTATGCCAAATATTAAGCTGTGTTAGAGCAAAGTCTTTCGATGGCTCAAAAAGTACTAAGCTAATTCAGTAATACCAGTTGGGGCTGGAGTGGCATATTTTAAACATTTTTCATTTGCGGATGAAGGGACACATTTTAATATTTTAAAAATACGAAGATTTAAGTTCATCGAGAAGACGACAGGATTTATTGCATATAAGGAAAGTAACACGTGGTGTTTGGGTTGTTTAATTTCTAGCAACAAGGTAATTGGTAAATGTCAAAAATGATGGGTTCGAGTTTCTATTTTTTACAAAAGCTATATGTCCAATTAGGGATTTAATTTTGGAAAAGGGAAACAAAAGTAGACCCACACATCTCGAGGAGTTCTATAATAAAGCATATCATCGGTATATCATCATCCTAAAGTTTTGGCCCGATTCTATTAACTAGAATTTCAAAGTTAGTTGAAGAGATTCTTGTGAAATTTCGAAAAGTGAAAGATCGTCAATTTTTAAATCATTTAATAAATTACGACCACTTTACTCTAATCTTCTGTCAACAAATTTTCTGTTCTACTACCTCTTTTTTAGCAATTGTTCCTCAAATATTGAGGCTACTACGAGAAAAGATGCTACAATACACGTTACTTCACTTCAGATTATATGATTGAAACTGAATATTCGGAAAACATTTTTCAGTCAAATGTCCTGTCAGATGTTAGACAAATGCAAATGAAGCTTTCTAGCTCCTACCCTATGATGGAACATCTGCAAACCAGGAAGTATTTCAAACTTGTTTGGTAACCAGTTTTAGACTACACTTGATGATCACCTGAGTTGGCCAATCCATAATACATCTGATTAAATCTATTATAACTGCCTAAATATCCCTCCATACACCATACTGATGTTGCAATAATACTCGCAACGTTGGTTGAAACTAAGAAAATGCAGGACCGGATAGTATTCCTAATGCCTTTTACAAGAACTGCTCCTATGTTGTGTTACACCCTAGTTTCGTGCTGATTAACTCTTCAATTTCCAAACATACTTATGCGGATGTTCTTATCGACTTATATTTTTACCCTGCATTTAAAGCTAGGGATAAAAAAGTAGTTAAAAACTACCGCCCTATTTCTACTTTAAATGCCTTAGCTTTGATTACTGAAAGACTTATTTACAATAATCTAATACCGCAAATAAAACCTTATATCAGGCCTCAACAGCACGGCGTCCTGTCAGGTAATTATTCTTTCGTTATTCAGTGACCCTATTGCCCTAGCTCTCGATGAATCCAAGCAAATAGATATTTTTTATGCGGACATATCTCAGGCATTTGATAGAATCAATCACAATTTAGTCATAGATAAGATGATGATATTGGGCTTTGATTCTAATAGTACCCTCTGGTTTCAATCATATCTCTCAAACCGACATCTTACTGTTGTAATTAATGGTTTCTCATCACCTGTACACGAAGACCTCGGGTGTACCTCAAGGCTCGATTCTTGGTCCGCTCTTCTTCTTAATATAGTGTTACGAGCGTGGCCTTAGTTCGTTATTTGAAGCACAATATTTCGGATATTATTCAAAAGTTCTTTCTTTATTTAACTATGCTGTTTACTCTCACAAACTCACAAATAATTATCAAATCAACTCCTTATAGTTATCGCTAGTACTGTATTTCTAATTATCGCAATCCAAATAGTTCACTTCAATGTCTGAAATAAGACTCCGCCTCCTGGATGTGAGTAGCGCCGTATTTAAACTCTACAAATTATACTAGCACCTTCCAGAATATTCCGTTTTCCGAACCCAAGGATTACTAAGATGACACTAACCCAAAGTTGTTTCTATTTCTAACAGATGTCGCTTGTGTCACTTTGTGGTACGTAACACTGCCCCCTTCTTAAAATTGTTCGTGATCTACGGTCTTGATGATCGTTGAATTGAGACAAGTGATACAGATGAACGATTTTTCTTTTGCATCTTGTACCGCTCTGAATCTTGTGTGCCATCTAATTAATTCTAATTTCAACTGCATACGGTCCCTCCCAGTGTTGTGGTAATTTTGGAGAACGTCTCGTGGCCTCGTGCACATCAGCTAATCGTCGTCTGAGCTTCGTTACGTAGCCTTCTGGTAACTTTCGTTCGCCTCTAAGTATACCAAACTTGAAGTCGCTAGTTAAGCGCATTTCCTTTCCGAATATGACCTTAGATGGGTTTTGTCTGATCATATTGTAAACAGCTGATATATAAGCCATTAGAAATGTAGGAATATGTCGATCCCAATCGCGATGATTATAGTTGAAGACCTTCCTGAGATGTTCGATTAATGTTCTGTTGAAACACTGTTCCATGCTTTGATTTTTCTTTCATCTCTTATCACCTTCATCATCATTTCTTTGGTTCCTTTGTCCTCAATTTTCTTGACAAAACCTTTATCTTTACTTTTTCCGTTCTTCATTATACCCTTACCTTCGTCCTTATCTTTCTTTCATTGTCCTCGCCCTTGGATTTCTTTCTTTTCACCTTTTTATTGTTATCATCATAGTCATCATCGTCGTTGGATTGCTTTCCTTTCTTCTTTCGACTTTCGTCATCGTCATCTTTTTCTTCCATCCAAGGACTTCGTCAGGCAAAAAGTTTTTTAACACCTCTAGCGGAAAAACAAAAGAACTCCCACTCCTTAGAAGAACGGAGCTCAAAAAGATTACTGAGTTCTTCTCAGGCCATTGCCCCTTAAGGTATCACCGAAACAAGCTGGGCTTGACTGAGATTTTATCTTGCCGTTTCTGTCGGATGCTCACGAAACCTCAGAGCACTTGCTCTGCAACTGCGAAGCATTGGTCAGGCGGAGGCTACTCCACCTCGAACATGCTTTTCCTCCACCAACCTAAGTGTGGAAGCTCAAACCCAGAATGGTCCTAGACTTTATTAACAGTCTGAACCTAGAAAGGGAGTAAATGCAACGGGAACACAAACTACTTAGATCTTTTAGGTCGCAGTGATAGTGAGGCTAACGCCTACACACCGCTTCAAATCTAATCCAATATATTACTTCATAATAAAATGTATGTATACCTTAATTAGATAATTAATTAGTCCTGAATTAAAATTGACTGTTATTTAAATAGCTCCTATTTATAGCTTTTAACTCACATTAATTACTCAAAAAGTAAAAATAAATGTCTTGCCTTAATATTTTCCCGGTAGTATGTAAAAGGATTTACATTAAGTCTGTTGCACTATCGCTGAAATTTTTTAAAATAAATAAACAAAGAAATAAATTTATATTATTCTTTTCCTAATAATCTAATAATTAGTTTATCTTTTTCTTCCTTTGAAGTTAATTTGCATTAGCCTAACTGTAGTGAGTAACTGGATTTATATTTACTTGTTTGCTATTAACCTTATAAATAAATAAATAAAATGTTTGACAAACATTTGAGAAACGTGTGTCAAACATTTGTTAACTGCCTATAAATAGTTTGTCAAATATTTGACAAATGTTTTTTCTTTTGCAATGTTTGTTATATGTGGATGACGTTTAGTCGTAGTACCCACCATTGGTAACCCCGGATTTAATAAAAGCTGTTATGTACTAAATAATTAAAAAAAACATATTTAACAGTATTCTTCAAGGTTTCAGAGTTTATTTTCTGGAATTCATTAGCACAAAAATTAAAGTTTGTGGCTTTAATTTAAACGTATGAACATATTACGTCACATTTAAATCCGAAAAAAGCTGTTAAAACTAAACTAAATCAGAAAAACTTTCTTTTATCAGAATAGTAAACAAATGTACGATTTCTCAGATTTAAAAAACGATTAAAAAGTTGTTCAACAGTTTACGTCAAAGCGTGCACGGGTTCATGAACCCGGACTGAGGAAAAAATTTATATAAAACTTTATAAAAAAAAAACAAGACAAAATTTATCCAAAATAAAATTAAAAGACGTACTTTAATGCTTCAAGCAAGGGGTGGGGGTGGAGCCATTTAAAAAACCACCGAAGAATGGGATCAGGTATTGTAGGAAAAAAAATCCAATGAGAGCGAATTTGTAAAGCCATTTATGAAAGCTCTTGAAAGCAAAATTAAAAAGAAAGGAAAAAGAAATTATTTACATTTTGAACAAATCTATTCAATGTCAACGAGACCGGCCTGTTTTGGTGGATTTTAATGAAGCCACAAAAATTGTATTGAAAAGTCACCGACAGGGCGTAAAGTGCCTAAGGAGAGGCGGATCTTTCTTGCATGCACTTATTCGGCGAGGTCGCATAAAGTAAATCCATTTATAATTGAAAAAGTTAGAAATCCCAGGGCTTTGAACCTTAGTTCAATGAATTCATTTTTATACAAGGGACAAAAAATTCGTGGATGACAAGAGAAGTCGTCCAAGACTAGTTACATAACGCTGTCACCTGTGATGAAATTCCTTTTGTTTAAGTGTAATGAAATGAAAGCCGACTATTTTTGGTGAATTATAAGCTCTCAAGAAAAGTTCTGTAATATAGAAAATGCAGAGATTAGGCATGGTGATTTTGTGTTCTCCTCCAAGTTATGCAGCTCTAATCCTTCCTACATAATATGGATCAAAATATTTGTCAAAGGTTTCTTTTATATAAAAGGGCTTTCGGTCTCATATTGTGAGTAACCCCAATTCAGACTTGGAGCAGAGTTTCAAAAGTATAAATGAAAAACATGTTATCATGGGATAAATGTTGATGCAAGGGCAATACAGAGATGTTGGGAAAATAATATTGAGGACATCTTCTGATCAGTGGAAACATGCAAATTTTTTGCCTCTTTGGATGTAATTGGGAGAATTATTGAGTTGAGTAGAAGTGCTTGTTGGGGACTATTTTTCTTGGAAGGGAATGGTTGTTGTACGGCTAGTAGCCCCATAGTAGCCGTATAGTTTTGGTCCAAAAATAGATTTTAATCATTGTGAAAGTAGCGGTCGATCGTTTATAAAAAAACGTGATTTCAGAATAAATTTCGGAAAGTTAAAGAGGATTCTTTAAGTTTCTCACACAGAAACGCTCTATCGGTAATTGACTCGGCGGTGCCTACCGCCTAGGTCTGTTAAAATCAACAATTTGGGGCGCTTTAATATACTTCTCCTGGCATGTACCTCTACCAATTCAATATTGTTTAGGAACTCTTACCAGGAGACAATGTAAATAGAAGCAGGTTCTCCTAATGGTTACCGGAAAACAACTTTCTCTTAAAGATTTTGTGGACGGACTCTAGACCTAGTTTAAAAATGATGGTACATTTAATTTTCACAGTTACCATCACTTAGTTCAAGAAACCCCAGTGTTGATATTTAGCCGGTTCGCATCGGTTCAGCCGAACCGTTTGTTAAATAATCTGAGTTTCGTGAACCGGTCCTTAACTGACTAAACTTTTTAAAAATTAAAGTTTTAACATATTATGAAATAGCAGTCCAACATACAGTTACAGTATATTCCATACAAGTAAACAGCTCTGTTAAAACTGTCTAATGAGTCGGATGCTTTTATAATTTGGCAATACTCTCTCTTTCCACTAATTTCACTAACATACGAGTCAATTTTTAATACAAAGGTTCCTATCTAAATCGAATGTGGAAGAAAGAAATCTGATCGCATCATTATACTGCTGTATGCTCCCTTCAGCAAAGAAAAAAAAATAGGGATCGTCATTAGTTTCCTGCAAATATCATCGTTCGCGAATGATTTGCGAATAAATCGTAATCACGATTCCGAAATGAAACCAGTTTATCAGAGTACTAAAAGCAACTTATTTCTTTCGCAACTTATTTATTATCTCGAGATACTCAAAGAATGAGAGAAACGAAGGAATCTCGGGGGAAATTCGAAATTATCATTTTGAAAAAAGCAAGCTTTTCGCAAAAATGTTAATAATAATAATTTTTTTTCAATAACTTTTTTTTATTAAATCATAAAAAATTGGTCAGTTCTATTACGTATTATATATATGGCTATCATTAAGAGTCTAATAAATTGTAAAGCTCTCACCACAATAATCAATTTTTGTGCGGTCAATGTTACAATTTGTGAGGCAATATTGGGTTTTAGATCAATAAAGTTTATGGCTTTTTGGAACACACTTTGTGGCGATGCGTCTCTGTCTGTCACCACTTGTCTGAACGGCAGATCAGCTAGCGTGTAAATCGAGCAATTTATTTGACGAAATTCTCAGAAAGCCGCAGATAGGTAGGCGTTGATTTGCAACGAATTTTTTTTGTAAACGTAAGAAATTTAGTCTGATGTCAGATTTAAGCAGCTTATGCCTTAGACACACAGCACTCTTAATGAAGAAATAACTAACGACTCATTAGTCTATAATGATTCATTATAAACTGCGGACACACAGCCATTTCTTTAATTAATTTGAGCTGTCAAACTGGTTTTGATAAACTTATCACCTTAAAGAAGCAATATGAATCGAATTAACGCGATAAACTTTGTTTTCATTTATTTTATTTTCAATTCAACAATTTCCAAATGAGAAAAACATTATATTTAAAAAAATATTAATAATATAATTTGTGATCTGCATTTCTTCTTCTTATTTTTCAAATCGGCAGATGCACAGCGGAGCTCCAGATTTACATTATATGCCAAATCTAGCACATTTTTCCTCATTATAGCTATAATGAAGGAGGACAACACTTCATTAGTGTACTTCATTATCATCTGATTTTCGAGCTATAATGACATATACTATTTGACACACGGCATTTTAATGAATAGTTAGTACAAATGATTCATTAGTTCGTGCTGTGTGTCTAGGGTATTAAGTTTGTTTAGTAGACGATATAATTATAACTTTAAAAAAAATATTTGCATTTAGTCAGAAACAATAAATAAAATACGAAAAAAGACAAGATCTAAACATCAAGTAACAAAAGTTTTTATCCGTCGAAATTTTGTATAGGAGGCTTATGTCCAACATATAGAAGTAGTCAATCCACCTTGGCCAGTTTGACATAAGGTCAGCTGGTCGGTTACACTCTTTACAGGGGGCAACAGGTTCATCAGCATCTGCTTAACCCACTCAAGCGCCAATTAAAGATCCGCAATAAAAAAAATATTTTTTGCTTTAAAGTTGTTTACTGATATATTAGAAATAAAACTGTCTGAATTTTTGTTTAGTAAACTCTTTATTACTATTATTATTTAACGTATCGAACTTCTGATAATAGATGTATTTCAAGAATAATTCAACGCAATTAACAATCAATTATAATTAGAAAAAAACAATAATAATAACATGTATTTAAAAAAAAATAAAAAACTAACGAAAATTAACAAAATATACCATAACTAAAAATAACAAAGGTCTAGTACTTTATTCATAACGTGTTATCTAAAATTATATATATCTAAAGTATTTCAGTTATGGTGAAATTGGTAGAAGCAGTTACGGTCTTTTGTCATACATAAATGAACTTGACATTTTTCACAATACCAATTCGATCGAAACTTGCAATCCCTCCATTTACATCTTGTCGACTCCTTTTTTTGATCATGTAGCGCAAAATGATCAGTTATGTCCGTCCGAATTTGTTTCGACGGTCGCGTTTCACATTTTTTCTTGGTAACAACTGCGTATTCTTGAAAAGATGAGCTTGGGCGACCTCGTTTGTGGCACTGATTGTTTCACATAAACTAAGGCCTCAGCTACCCGAGACCGGAATGCAAGTAAGTCCATAATATTCTTTTCTGTAATACAATTTTTTTTGCAGTCCAATTTGTATTCAATCCAGCTTTGTACAAGACTGAAATCAATAAAATGACTTACAATTCTTAGCGTCCATTTCTTTGATCTAATAAAGATCCTGTAATAGCTGATCATTTGGTCCATAAGATCAACTCCTCCCATACTTTCGTTATAATTTTTGACGATCTGTGGTCGCTCGATTTCAAGATAATTGGATGCCTTTTTGTCCCAACGGAGAACTTTATCTGGAACCCCCTTTCCAACGTAATTTAATGACAGAAAAACGGGCTTGTTATCGCACCATTTCACACACACAACATTTCCATCCCGACTGACAACCTCATCTGAAAATCCACGTTCCTTCTTTTTTATGTCACTATCTTTGATAAGAGTTGGTTTCGCAAACCTGTCGACTCTTATGCTTCCAGCTGCATATATAATATTTCAAATAACTGATAAGTTGAAAAATAATTATCAAAATATAATTTGTGTCCGGAGGAATTGATTCTCTCTGTCAGATGAAGTACGATTGTGGCTCCTAATCCAAAATCACGTAACTTTTGGGTATCTAAATTTGTACGTTTTCCCTGATAGCATATAAAGTCATACGCTAATCCACTATTTCCACATATAACAAAATTCTTAATGCCCCATGGGCATGGTTTCCCTTTGACATATTGTTTTATGTTCAGCTTTCCTCTATAGGGTATCATCTGCTCATCTATTGAAAGGTTTTCTTCGATATCAAGAGATAAACATCTTTTACGCTTGGCGTCTAACAGTGGACGAACGCGGACAAATCTATCTTCACAATCCATAGGTATTTCCAAAGTATTAATAAAATGCAGATTTGTACGCAGTTGGAAGAAACGTTTACATGACATATTATCAGTAAATAAGCCAATTCGAATCCAATTTTCCCAACACATTTTAACTCGTGGAAATTTCAAATTTCCGATTGCTATTTGAAGACCGAATACCTTTTTTATCTCATTGCTATCAGTACTTTTCCAATTCTGAGCATGATTTTGCAAAGCATAAATGTTTGTGAATTCAGCTATATCTTCAAACATTTCTAATGGAATGTATTTGTTAAAATATTCCAGAGGTATTGGGTTAAAATCATCGTCAATAATGTGCTGTTTAGGGATGTAGTTAATGTCTGGTGTTGGAAATTGTCTGCGACGCCACTGAATATTTTCTTTTTTTGTCCCTTTCAAAGCATTAGCTTCAGGTTCAATGCCAGTTTCAGTATTGTTGTGGTTTGAAAAGTCTTCTACATATACCGTTTTATCCCAAGAGGCCGGAATGGCCGAAATCATAGGTCTATCTCGCTTTGGCACTTCCACTAACTCGTTCTCGGCACTATTCTCTTGTAGTCTTTCCTGCTACTTTTATACATCCTACTCTGGTTTTTTTCAAACATGTGAAAATATCTACATGTTCGCAGTCGTCTAATGAATCTTCTTCTATGTCGCTATCTTCAATATCAGATGAGTCCAGCAAGGCAAGCATTTCTTCTTCCATAAGTCTGTTTGAATTTTCCATTTTCCTAGCAAATCAGAGTAAAAACTATAGCAAATAAGGAGAAAAGTATTAATGTCCGTTATAACGTACATATCGCTTGAGGGCTGTTGTACGGTATAACGTAAATTAAACATAACTACGTTTGGCTACCAGAATAAAATACCCAAACCTTTACAAATTAAGTAAATGGTGATAAGAACCTTAAATTCAACAAAACTTACCACATTTAATATGTGGAGTGTTACTCAACCAGATTTTTTTAACTTTGCGCACTAAATCTAAAGCCGATCAAAGGAACTAAAGCTTTTGACGTTTAATATTTAGTTATATACATCACAAGAAGGTGCCGCTCTATTTTAGTTGGAATATTGCAAGAATGCGGTCTAAAGATTAGCTACAAATTGGTTTTGATTTTTTATAAATAGTTTCTACTTTGATAGAACACATTAAAGTGAATGTACGGTATACCGTACAAGGCACCTGAATGGGTTAAAGTACTAGACGAAACTAGTAATAACACTAATTTAGGTCTCTTGGTCTCCTACAGGAAACATCCGTATGCCAGAATACACTAAATCGTTTTTGCTACAATTCCTTATTAAATTTTTAGGCATAGTTACGTGCACCACAGGCACTAATTGCACGCATACTGGTGGCACATCAAGGACGTTCTTGGGCTATCACTTAAATTCAACCTACTACTTGAAACTGGCTAGCACCTCTCAAACACATATTTCAATTCAAGCTTTCTGTGATAGACTGTGGTACCACTCACAAAACTGGCTACTCGCACGATATTTAGTATACCAAAACTACACGCCAAACCGTAATCGGCTAGGGGCTCATACGACAAGATAACTAGTGTGTGCTGAAGATAGAGGACTCAAGACTTCCGTACATACTCAGTATGACCCGTTTCATTTGTCCTCGACTCATCAGATAGCAAGACATCTGGTTGCCCCTGGGTTATCAATATTTAGGGTATTCACTAAACTCTTCTCTTTCAACGAGCATGCCAACAAATGTCGCCCAAATTTTCAAACATGTCCTGGTAAAATGCTTTAAATTAACTACTTCGTAAATGCCGCCCAATGGGACTGTTTCAAATTCTATATATATAGGTATAAAAAAAAAATGAAATAAAAAAATTCGAAAATACAACAAACAAAAATAAGACAACAAATTTTGGCAGGTATTAAAACAACCTCTGTATATACTTTAATAAATGTTTTTATATTCTAATTTATGATACATAGGGGCCCTTACCCATAACCTTCAACTAGCCTGCTAATAATGGCCTAATCTAAAACTAGTCAAAAATACGTACTGATAACTGATTTAGTTGAAGAGTTTTAATTAAACGTGGCCTTAGTTATGGCATATAGAAACCCCTGCATTAACTCTTTAGTAATTGCTTTCTATCCTTTCTTTTCGAAAGTTTTATGTATACCTACGTATGAAAGTTCATTTTGAAATCTTGTCAAAAGATGGATTCTAGCGACAATTTCATTTTTGAAGATTACAATATTTTTGGGGACTCCTTTTATAATAGGAAAGTTAAAGTTTACAAAAAGAAGAGTTAATCCTTTCGACATTGACTTAGACTGGGATTTTGAAGACCTGTACCGGTAAGTAAACATGTCGAACTGATCAAAAATGAAACTAAATTTTTATTATAAATATATAAACCCCGATTTTACAAGAATTCAGCAATGGAAATTGTCAACCATTTAAGAGAAGATCTAGTTCATACATATATTGTAAAAGACTCATATCAAAAACACATTGACAAGTCTGCTTATATACAAGAAAACATATAAATCTATAAATAAGTCAAATTTAATTTAAAGCTGATGCACATGGAATATCGCAGCAATCAATTACGAGGATAATCCACAAAGTAGTGGCTGCGCTGGCTTCCAAAATGAAAAAAATTCATTTCCTTCCCTACTAATCCTGGCTTTTTCAAAATATCAGGAATTCCTCAGTGCGTTGGTGCAATTGATTGCACGCAAATTAAAATTAAAAACCCAGGTGGAGAACAAGGAGGTCGTCATAGATGTCGAAAAGAATTTTATTCGTTGAATGTTTATGTAAATTTATATTAACAGAGGATAGGCTGTTGGCCAGAAATTTCTAATTTTGAAAAGACGTAAATTAAAAGTCATAATTTCAAAACTGAACGCAACTGGAATTCGGAAGACTCAATCTTACTTGTAGATAATAATATTTGTTATTGACCCTGGATAGGCGAATCATGCTGTATACATTTTTTTTACATATAGGTCTACATTTGTATCATCACAATTGGAAATTGCATAACTTGTCTTATTAAGATATTTTCAGCTAAATAATATGTATTTTTTCAGGTTATTTGCGAACCTAACTGTAAAATTTTGGATGTACATATAGTTGCTCGTTAGAGAGGTTCAGCTCACGACTCCCGTATATGGCGTGAATCAGCCAAAATTGGAACAAAAAAACCTGAGAGGTGGTGTTACATTAGATGACAATGAATATAGTAGCTCCAGAATATTATTAACACCCTTCAGACCATCCGAGCAACTATCATCTATTGATAGTATACCTACAACCAGGCCCAAATTCTAACAAGAAACACTGTTGAAAGGCTATTCGGCAAACTTAAGAACACATTCCGAATTTTGTTTGAATGGCATTAATGTAAATTTAAATACTGGCAATAATCTAATAGTAGCTATTGCAGTACTATATAATTTATCAAAAGAAAAAAATCTGATTTTGCTTCAGATGACACAACTCCTGAAACAACGCTAACCAGCAGCTCAGGTGAAGTCACGGAACATGCTATCGTTGGCGTACCTGGAGCTGTGTTTAAGCAACAATTCATCAACAAGTATTTCCAATTAAACTAAAACTAGCTGTTTCTTTGATTTTGAGCTATTATTAAACAGTTTTATAAATAAACATGTGTAAATTAACATCCATATATTAAGAACGGAACATTCTTTCACTTTCACCTTTTAATGAGAGAAGTTCAATCTCCTTATTTTTTATTTGAATGTCCTTATCGTGAGGCTCTTAAATGCATTCCAGGCTAAACTTTTCTACCTCTAATTTTGGATTGAATAGCTTCTTATTTTGTGTGCTCTCCGCGGTTATTTGTTTAATCGTTTCACGCATCATTTATTCTCCAGTTTTAAGCGTAACATTCTTCCTTCTTTTACTACTAAAACTATTGGAGACTGGAACATTTTCCTTATTATTTCCTGGCTGAGAAACAATCTGAAGACAAAAAAAAACAGTAGAGGAATAAGAAAGCAAATACTCTTACCATGGCATCAGAATCACACTGTACATCGTCATTCTGAAAGGCGATTGGTGTCATACTCATAACTGAGTAATCAAATACATTTGGCTCTATTGGGAAATCCCCTCCACCAGTTGCTTTTAGCTCCCGGTTGAATTGTGAAATTGTACTTCTTGATTGCATTTTAATTCAGTTCCATTTCTCACGCAATCATTTTGCCTGTATTTTATAACCAGATGCATCCATATCCCTTTCAATACACTGCCATGCATCGTACTTTAACCATGCTGTATAATTTTCTTTGGAGTTTATAACACTAATTTTTGGTGGTATTTCCCGCAATTCAGGAGTTCAGTTGCAGGATCTTGCACGAGGCTAAAAATAAATGATTTATTGTTATATTTTATAAACCATTACAAATATTATTTACAGTTTTTTTTCTTTTTCACTTCCATATTCTGCGCACAAACACACATCATCTTCTTCTTTTATTGTTTTAAATCTCCATCCACTAGTCAACTCACCTGACTGTAAAAAATGTAGAAACCTTAACTAATTTAGTGAATGCTTTAAAATGTATTGGTAGCATTTGTAAATATAAAGTTTATAGTTTACGGGTACTAGTTCATTGCTAAATTAAATCACAAATTAGGTAAGGGCCATAGACTGCACGGAATTTCGAGTTCTCATCTACATCTA
>OZ005742.1:60348646-60490031 GCA_963930735.1 Dioctria linearis
GGATTCATAACCAGATACGCCTTCTAGTGCAGAGATTGTAGAAATTGCTGCTGACGCAACCGATTCTGTCACGGGTGAAGTAATTGACTAAGAGTGAGCTTGTTCCTTGAGTCATATTTAAAGAAATCGGAGTGCGAGTGCATGATATGTCACTGACTATTTCTTTTGATGGGAGCTTAACTGATCTTGATTTTTTCTGAAAAAGTTATCAATGGTTTATTCTGCTCCTATAAATTAAAAGGAAACGTGAATTTGAATTAAACAACACTACTTGAATTAATAGGAAAGTACAAGCAAAGCAACGCCAACTACTGCAGAGGAAAGCGAATGGATTTTAATTTTATAGTGTGCCGTAAAAATTCTGTATAAAAAGAAAAATTTTTAAGTAAATTTCCAGCAAAAAATATATGATAAGCCAATGCTCATAAATAGCTTTCGCGAGCAAAAACAGCCAAAACGCTTGAATCAATATAATTCCTTGCAACCATTGTCGGCCACCAGGGCCCAGACTCACTAACACGGAGAGTTGTGGAGTTGCGAAGATAAGAGTTCTTTTGACACTTAACTCTCCACTCGGAATTTTATAATTCCAGGAATTTGTATTGAGAAGTACCAAACTCTCTATTCCACTCGACAAAACTCTCAGCTGTGTTAGTTGTGGAGAAGTAAGAAGAATACTTCTCAACTGACAGTAATCGCTGTTTTTGTTATGTTTTGTGAAGGTATCTAGGTACCTAGGATTTATAATTAAATTATGGACTCACTGCGTATCCTGGCTATATTTACAAAAGCAAATTATGGAAATCCTTACAATACTTACAGAGAAATATGAATTTTGGTGTCTCAAGGTACGCACTAAAAATTTTAAATTACGCGAAAATGATCAGTCTTCTAGTATACAGAAGAGATGTTATAAAAATTTTAAGTATGCGCGTTAAAGCTTGTATGTAGGATTAAATCGTATCTACATTTTGTTCCCTAATTAGATAGGTATGTAATTAGGTTTTGAGCCCGATAAATGGTTTTGGAGATAGCTGCAAAAAAGTGAATCAGTGCATTTTAAGATGAAAAAATGTGGCCGCTTTATATTACAATTATGGACGTATTTTCAACTTATCAATATGAAGGACTGGTCGTGAACATCACCTTCCATGAGAAAAATGTTCACAACAGAGTACTAATAGATGTGAAACAAAGAACGGAAGAAATATATGTACCAAATACTTGACCCAAGTGCAAAAAATCCGTCTTTCGGCGGTAAAATGTTAGATATGATGTTAAAATTATCAAAAAACAAAACTACACCACTATATTACTCTCTTCTCCATCTTTAATTTGATACCAAACATGACGTATTTTGGATAGCCCCAATGAGGAATTGTACGACCCCCCCCCAAATAAGTCATCTATATTTTTGTACTCTAGACCCAAAATCTGAAGGAAAAAGCCCCAGTACTCTACGACCCTCCCACACAGAGTAGCCGTCCTTCAATATTGCAATACTTCCCACGTTTTCCCTAACTACCCAAGTATGTTAGAGAATCGCGAATGCAGAGTTAGGGAGTTTTAATTGAGGAAAACGAAAAATCTCATCTTCCAAACTCTCAGAGATGGAGAATCCGGCCCCAGTAGTGCATGGAAAATCTAAAGAAAAAATGTCAAACCTTTGTAAGAAAACTGAATGCTTGTGCCCTTGTCCGAAAGAGTGAACCACCAGAATCAATACACCAATTCGTTTGGACCTGTAAATAGTTATTCATTAAAGCTCTTAGGGATAATTTGCAAGTATATTTCTAAGAAAACTTTAATGCTTCCCTACGAACGTAAAACGTTTGAACAACTCAGGCTTAAATCAGTGTCGCCATGGAAAATCAACGGGTGGCTAGACGTTGATTGCATTTAACTAGGGCTCTACTAAAAGAAACCTAATTCAAAATTCGTTAAGTCAGTTTTTATCCTTCTGTTGCGAGCTCTCCACCATGTTGTCGTGTTATCGACTTTATGTCCGAAAATCAGATAGATAAAAAGAATTTATGATCGCTGACCAATTTCTTAGAAATAATAATGGCCAGTTTCACAGTCGAGTTTAAGCCAAGGTTTAGTTTAAACCATTCTCCAAATTTATACGTAGTTTAAACCAAATCGGGTTTCACAGTGCATTCTTTTAGTAATGTTGGTAGTACTGATTAAATTGTGAATTAAATTAGTTATCGCCACCATTGTGAAGCAATTTTGCTATCAATCAATCTGTCAATCGGAAAAAGTAAACAGATCAGAAATAAAAAATAAAAAATATGTAGTTATATTTGCTAATTTTAAATATGCCAACATTCAAAAAGGATGAAAATTTTAGCATAAGTGAAGTTGAGCTATTGCCTTCACTAATGCATAAAAAAAAAAGATATATAATAGAGCGCAAGAAAACGGACAAGAATAGATTCGAAGACAAAGTGACAAAGTTCTTTACATAAACGGAACCTAGCAAAAAAATCAACGTCGTCCCACTAATTAAAATGATTTGGCCGATTTCTAATTACTCTCAGTCGTCGCCAGAGTTGTAAATTTAACTCAAAAAAATCTTCTTCATCGCTAGAAATGTCTAAATTTAAATCCATGATGAAATTATTTTCTTGATACAAAAAAAGCAATGCTACTGTCAAAATAAAATTATCTTGAGTTTAAACCGAGGAAGGGCACGGGGTTTAAGCCAAACTGTGAAACTCATTCGTCGAGTTTAAACTAAATATTTGGTTTAAACTCAGACAGTGAAACTGGCCATAAGACTTTCAAATCTCGAAATTGTCTTCTTTTCATCTATAGGAGTAATCGGAGCAATAAAAAATAAAAGCATCATATTAACCGGGCTGCTAAGCATTGCGTATCTATTTCTAAACAATCACACCCTAAAATAAATATCTAATATTCCAAAATTACTTACCATCCTGTGATAAAATGACTTTTCGACACTACATAAAACACAAGAAAATTCTAAAAAATCGTACACGTTTCAAAGACGAAGTGCTACGACCAAACGACTATTATACCCACACAGCAATAGCTATCGCCGCAGATTGATAAAGTGCGTTACAGCGCCAGCATTAATCGCTGGCGACAACTACACATTGTGTCCGGACCATACGAAAATCGTCCTGTTAAACTTTTAAAACTCACTCTACAGCTCAGCACCACATTCAATTCATTGCGAAGGTGAGGTGGCGATTTGGGGGAGGTCATGACCCCCGTGAACCTCCCCCTGTATACGCGCCTGAGTGGCGAGTCCAGGATTCCGGTGAGAGGGGGCACAACGATGGTTTAAAAATGGTATATGCTGAAAACTGAACAAAACTTTGGATACACTCGCCACCACTCGCAAATATCAAATGCACAAAATTTATCATTTAAAAGATACGAGTCGAACAAATTAGCAAGTGGCTACCACTCGCAACGAGGAAAGTTGCTCAAGGTCCTTTGCCACTCCGAAAAGTCAAGGGAGATGGTGGAAGTGTAAAACTTCCCAATCGTCCATTTTAGTTTGTAAAACTATGGAAACGTACTTTATTCAAATTCACGAATCAGCATAAATTTCATCTTTGTAAAATACAGGAATTAAAAGTTTACATTTATTTAAAATAGCAGTCACAGAATAGATGCAATACATACCATGTACGTATATATCTTCGTCGGCAAGCTAAGAAAGTGTGACTTCTTTTGTTTTATATGTTATTAAGGCAAGCTTAGAAGATATCCTATGAACTATGATGCAAAGCACAGCCTGGCAAGAAGATGATAAAGAAAGGAATTAGAGACATGATTAAGGTGGCGAAGGTGCTGATGTATGTCACCCTTAAACTTTCGCCGATTGCCTTCCCCAGAAAAGACAGAAAATTGAAGACTGTTCCACGTTCGCACACGACTGAAAGTATTTTTAAGGGTAAAAGAATGTGCGCGGCTTACAGTGCGAGTATTACATGGAGGAATCCAAGATCAAACTAAATATTTTATCAGAGCTTTGATCGTGCATGTAGCTATATAGGAGTGATAAAGTGC
Source organism: Dioctria linearis (assembly GCA_963930735.1). NCBI lineage: Eukaryota > Metazoa > Arthropoda > Insecta > Diptera > Asilidae > Dioctria > Dioctria linearis. The sequence continues at coordinate 60,352,694 of OZ005742.1, forward strand.
TCGAAAACTTCTTAAATTGTGCGCGTTGTGATAATTTAAAATAATTTTTTCTCAATTTACGCTCTCTTCATGGTAGCTAGTTATAAAAAGTGCTCTTTAAATAAAATTTATGTTTTAAATTGCAAAATTTAAGACGCAAATAACATTTTAAGCGTGAAAAAAAATTCTTAACACGGAAAAGAAATCGTAATTTTCTCGACAAAATGGCGCTCGTTGAGGTGGCTGCTGTATGTAACCTTTCATCAATTTGGTTTTTTTTTTTTATTTTGTGATAGCAGTTTCCGAAATTTTCGGAATAATGTTTTGTACTACCACAATCTTCTATATATTAATTTATAGAAGGTTGTGGTACTACAGATGCGAGCGGTATGTGTGTTGGTGTGACTTTCGAAAGGATTAGAGGAAATATTGGTTGTTGGAAAATTTGGAAATGCTTTTATTTCACTGTTTTGTAGTACGTAGCATGCGCAAATGAAAGAAAGGAAATTATTTGTTCCTGGAGTTTAAAATCGTGTTTTTTTTGTTCTCTTTCATTTTATTAGAATCGTAAGAGCAAGTGCAATGTTTGAAAAATACTAGCAGATTATTTTTTTTAAATTTTTGATAACTAAAAAAATTTTGATGTGAATTCTGAAAACGATTCGATAGGTCGACTTCCTCGTAGGGTTGCCATACATATGTTTATACAATCATTCCTCTGCATTGACGAAGAGCAAACAACACGCTGCTACAAAATTCAAATAAACGATAAGAAGAATTTATTATGTTTATAGCATTAGCAGTGTTTTTATTTTTATTTTAAGAGTGTGAGTGATAAAGTGCTTCTTACCCAGAAAACATGGCGAAACGCAGAAGATTCACTTTCTTATTACCTGGAAGATAAAATATCTCGTGGATGATAATCATATTCGTATTGCATTCTTAACTTCCAACGGGAGAAACTGTTACCCCGAAGGCAAAACAACTTGAAGAAACGAATGCGTATCTTCTACGCGATGCATTAAAGTAATTTGTCAACATCCCTTCCTGGCGTGTTATTTTCATATCATGTATAAGAAATGTATTCGTTTCTTCAAAGTGATTCGCTTTCTTATCGTCTAAGCAAATCGTTCAAGAATCGTCGAAATAAATTCTTTGGAATTTGTAGTAAGGGAATAAAGAAGATATTTATTAAATTAAATTTTGTTTTTAATATGAATTGGTGGAATTAAAATCACTAGAGAACTCACAAATTAATTACTGTCATGATGTCAAATGATAAATTCGTGTATCATAGAGATGACAAATAAGCGAAACTATTGTTTTCTGGCTTCCACATTTAAAATCAGAAAACATAATTGTTTGTGATTCCATTTTCTTTTCGTCTACGCAAGACAAGGAAGAAGTGATTTTACAGTATTTGCTTTAATTTCGCGTGGAAGATATTTTGGCAATATCATCCACATATCTCCCTGAAGATTTTTCATCCAAATGTTTGCTGGTTACAGTGTTAAAAAAATATGGGCATTTATTTAGCCAAGTTTTGTGCTTCGAAACTTTGAGGTCGGATACCAGTGTTGTTTTTGTGTGTGTGAAGGATTAAGCCAACAACAAACGGCAATCATCAGTTTACATATCTGTGAACGGACCATGGTAAGTCCAATATATATTCATTTTAAAATCACAATTGTAAGCAGATGTTTCATTTTTAAATTCTGAGAAACAAATTAGATTAATTTTTTCAAGAATATTTACTACACTCTGCCCGATATCGAGAGTATTTTAATTATTTTAAATGGATGCATGATTTGTGCAATTCGCAATATTTTTAACTAACAAATTATAAAGGTAAGTCACAGTCAGTTTTCTGTATGTATTTGTTTGGTTTCATTTATATGCCGTAACGGACTGGGCTTAGTATATACTATCATTATTATTACTAGTGAGTCACAACCTCCCTTCTATATCTCACCTATGCAACACTGGAATTTAGGTTGTGGTTTCGATGCTCTATAGCAAAACCCTCGAGAATACTTCCCAAGCCATGAAACAGAAATCTATATGTGTGCGTGCTTAGTCCGTTTTCAAAAATTTTCTATATTGATACTTATGGAAAAGTGCTAAACATTGGCTTTATATATGCCATAGAGCCTAAACTACTATCCATACAGGAAAATAGTCTTCTAGTAATTTAGAGCTTGGTTGCTTACCTTCTCAAAGGCTATACTTCCTATAAACAAAATAATAAAATAGTTTTGATTACAAAGTAACCTGACCATTTTACGCTCAATACCTCTCAGCTGAGTGATAATTACATGTGTGTATGTGCAGCCGTAGTCCGAATCTGTAGGCAGCTACATTCGATATCATCAGCCCATGGCACGCCATGACGGCACAGCGACATTACAATGATTACTCAGCTGAGAGTTTTTGTTTGAGGAATCGTAGTCATTTGGTTAAGATTATTTTTTTTAAATAATTTTGTTAGGAAAGGTATGAATATTTTATTACGTTTCGGAAGATAAGAAAGCAAGCTTAAGATTAACACAGCACCATTTTTCTGTATGAATAGTAGTTTAGGACGGATGAGCTATTCAAATCAAACTTTTGTCAATTTTACATAAGAACACTGCAAATATTTTAGAATGTAAGGACTACGTTGGGCCTCGCAAGTGGTAGGGAGGAAGTCTGTTTCATGGCTTGTGAAGTATTCTCGAGGGTTTTGTCTATAGGCACCATAAGAACGTCAAAGTTTCATCTTTCGTTCCTCTCTTTTACCACTGTCTTATTTTGGTATTTCAGCTTCAAATGTCTTTTCTTATTTTGCTAAAGTTTGTGGTAAAAAAAAATGAAGGAAGATCCGTCGCACAGGCGAGTATGTGGCTCCAACAGTCATCAACTAAACATCAACAAACACACACACATTATAAATAAATAAAACTGTTTTATTGCAAATATGAAATACTAACACTCAGATTAAATCTTAAAAGTTTTGGCATCATGATAGAAAATCTCGTAAGCTTGCAAGAAGTGGATTATTTACACCGATTTGAAAGACATAGTGAAATGTTACTTTTGTTCCTTGGAAATGTCAGCTTTAAATTGTTCGGAGGACGTTGAAGCAGAACATATTCGTCTTACTCCAAACTGTATGTATGCCAACGGTAAAGATGTATTTCGATAATTTAAAAAACCGGGAATATCAAATCCATTGATTTATGCTTTCAACACGTTAAAATATTTAACAATTAGTTATACTAGTTATAATATAATAATAGTAATATAGTAGTTAGTATGTCACATTGTAGCTCCAAGTTTTTGCATTGCACTTCGTATGTTTTTTTTCTCGATTTTCTTAATGTTAAGGCATTTCTCTTGTTAGCTGACACTTTCGGTTTGTATTATGGATTTACTTGACAATACGGTCAAGGTAGATGGGGCAAACGTGCTGAAGACTTTTGTGAATGATTATAAAGGTAACTTAAACATATGTCATTTTAATGTTCGCAGTATTCTTTCCGATTTTGAATATTTTAAATATGTTTTTGCTGATAGTAATGTAGATGTAATAGCAATATCTGAAACGTGGCTGAATGTTGGCATAGAGGATTATATGGTTGATTTACCTGGTTTTACACTTTTTAGAAATGATAGGACTTTAGCGAGACGTGGAGGCGTGGCCTTTTATATAAGAAGTACATTCAGAAGTAGGGAAATCTGCAAGTCAAACTCAACATCATCTGGAGCTGAGTACCTTTTTTTCGAGACTTCCATTGGGTCGAATAAAATATTGCTCGGCTGTGTATATAAGCCTCCGCGTATAACGAACTTAGATGACTTTTATAATAAATCTTGCACAAATTAGCAGCGCTTATACTACAAACATTAAATGTGGGGACTTCAATATTAATCTTTTAAAAGATGATAACATTCTAGGGATTTCTTAGCGTGTTTAAGCACCTTAGCGATGGACGTAATTAACAAATCACAAACAACATATCATGGTGGTGGGAGATCCTTGTTGGATATTTTTATAACCAATAGATTAGCAATGGTGGCTAACCACAGTCAATTTCACGTGCCGGGCATAAGTGATCACCTAGCTATTGTAGCATCCTTTCATGTACCAACACCATCTCCAGCATGTTCTAGTATCATTACCTATCGCGACTTTAAATCAATCAACCTAGAGGAATTTCACCTTGAAGCTAGTGACATTTGCTGGAATTATTTATATTTTTTAAGTGATGTAAATAATCAGGTTACTTACCTCACTATCAACTTATCCTACCTTTCTGAAACATTTGTACCTCTTAAAACTTGTAATGTTAAAAATTGTAACTCACTTTGGTTTACTAGGGAAATTGAACTGCTTATAGTTGAACGCGATTATGCATATAAATGCTGGAGAAGGTTCGGAGGTATAATGCTCCGCTACCTTCTTGAGAAATAAAGTCACTGCTACAATTAGAAGGAAAAAAACTAACCATTGTCGGAAAAAGCTAGATCCATCGTTGCGCTCTCGCGAGCTATGGAAGAACATTAAAGCAATGAATATAACCAAAATAGATAAGCTCGATACTCACCTAAACTTGAATGAGCTAAACGACTATTTCTGCAGTTCTGCAGGCGTTGTATTTAAGAGTTTTGTTCCTGCATTTTACTCTACAGGTTATTATGACGGGGACTTTTCATTTGTGAATGTGACCGAGCGGGAAGTCATTTGGGCTCTAAGATCAATCAAATCTAATGCTGTCGGTCTGGATAATATTAATCTCAGTTTTCTCAAGTTAATCCTCCCATTTGTAGTCAGGCCAATTACTCACATTTTCAACACAGCTATTACAACAGCAAGTTTCTCAACGCTATGGAAATTGGCGAAGATCATACCTGTGAAAAAACTTCCTAATGCAAATCTACCGTCTGTTTATAGACCTATTAGTATTTTGCCTGTTTTATCAAAAGTCCTTGAAAGGCTTCTTTTTGACCAGCTTATAGGTTATATTGAAACGTATGTATGGACTCTTAAGCTCTGCCTAATCTGGATTTCGTGCCAAGCACAGTACAGTCTCAGCCTTGCTAAATTTAGTTGAAAATATTAGGAATAACACAGAGAATAATATGTCAACAATTCTATGTCTTCTTGATTTCAGTAAAGCTTTTGATTCGATAGATTTTAATATATTGTGCAATAAACTTAAAACTGAATACAAGCTTTCAAGCCCCACGCTAAAGCTTATGTACTCATATCTATCCGGCAGACAACAGGCGGTTGTAAATGGAATGAAGTGTTCCCGGCATAAATCATTATACTTGGGGGTACCGCAAGGGTAAATTTTGGGTCCTCTACTGTTTTGTCTCTACATAAATGATCTAGTGAAAGTTCCTAGACAGTATTCCCTTAAACTTTATGCTGATGATGTCCAGTTGTGCTTATCTACAAATGTAGATGATCTGCATCTGAATGTGACCAAAGCCAATATGGATTTGGAACTTATTTCTACCTGGGCAAAAATGAATAATCTTACTCTGAATCCTGCTAACTCTCAATCTATAGTCATCTTTAAAGATCACGTCGGAACGTCTCATCTGCCTTGTATGTCTCTTAATGATGTGCATATTCCATTCGCTGACTCAGTTCGACATCTCGGGGTGTATTTTGATACATCTCTTAATTGGAAAAAGCACACAAATGTTCAGGTTGGAAAAATTTATGGTGGTTTAAAGGGCTTATGGCGACATGCATCCCACACTCCTAGAGATACAAAGATTCGTCTTGTAAAGGCTCTGTTACTACCAAATATAACTTATGGCTGTGAAGTTCTTGGAAACTTGAATAGTACATGTCGTAATAGGATAAATGTTGCATATGACTCATGTGCAAGGTACATCTATGGGCTTTGTCGATATGAACATATTTCTGAATACTCCAAAAGTATATTGGGTTGCTCGCTTGATAATTATATTCGTTTTAGAATTGCCTATAATGATGTTCAGGATAGTTAATTCTATGTGTCCTAATCATTTGCGTGATAATATTATCTTTCTCATATCAGCTCGTACCTGGCTGCTACTTGTACCGCGGCATAAGTTGCATTTCAGCACTCGATTGCTTTCGTCTGCGTTGTTTGTTTGTGGAATACACTCCCATTTGAAATTAGAACAACCCGCTGTCCTGTTAGCTTCAAGCGATTGTCATTTAATCACTTTTCTAGTATGTAATTATATCTCATTAGTGTTCATGAATTCAATTACTTAATTTCTTTAATTTCACTTATTACTTGCATTCATTTAACTCTTGTAATACATATCTATCTCTAGTTTTAATTATAGTAAGTACAACATAGATTAATGTATAACGAAATTTTTGTGTGACTCATAATTTTCTTTTTGTATTGAATTTACCTTGGAGTAGGCCCAAATTAATGAGCTTGATCTCGCTTGTGCTCTTTTAATAAAGAATTATTTATTATTTATTTAATAATAGTTTTTGAAATCTTCTGCGAAATTTATTACTCTTATGAATTTTTTACGCAGCCAAGTAAAATTTAGCAACAATTATCAAGTCAGATACATGATAACATGGACTTTACATACTGCAAAAGCCGAGCATTGAGAGCCTTTAGATTTAAAAAGAAATGCAATCTTAGAACCAATTTTAGATAAAAATCACAGAAAAACAATTTATGTAGAAAGATTTAAATAAAACATATTTTAAAGAAGAAAGTGAGTTTTATTCAACTAAACAAGTTGTCGTGTAATTACATATTTCGCTTACTCACATCAACATTTAACTGCATTAATCAAATTGCTGTTTTCGTTTAAAAACTTGATTCTATTAACCTTAAACTTGTCGCATAGTATCACATTAAAAATCGTTATCAATGCAATTCAACCGGGTTCAATCTGCCTGCAGATGCTTTCATTCACTACCAGTACATGATGCAATCTCACAATAATTAAATAAAACAATAAATCAATTACTACCAGTTTTCTTTGTTTATTTCCTCTCCCCATTATTCCAGCCCCAAATGAAAATTTGTGTCGGAAGTTGCACTTAATTCTTCTTAGAACGAATGTATTTTCATGTGAGGGGGACGGGGGCGCTAACCTAGCAACAATGCAACCGAAGCATAATTTTTAGGAATTTATACAAGTTTCCGAGCTAACATCTCCACTCCAATACATTTCTTAAAATGTTTGCCAACGTTATTTACTTGACTTCTACGTTACCTTTCATTTAAGGTATAAAGCATTATTCTGCTACAAATTGTTTGCCAGAAATTCGAATTGAAAAATCTTCTCTCTCTTCTTAAGTGAAATTCACATCTTTCTAGGATTATGAAAAAAAACTTGGGGTCGATATACACCCTCTCTTGGTTTCGTTGGCAGACCATATATATTGGAAAGATTTCCTATATAAATAATAGGAATTTTGCTATTAGTATAATTTGTTACTATATGTATCATAAAATTTTAGCAATAATTACTGTTAGTGGTTCCATAAGTACATACATATATTCTACTGTAGCTATGGGGGCCTTACTGAACTTCCTATGGGCTAGAGTCATTCTGTGGTATTTCCAAATTGAACATGACCATGAGAAACGCTCATTTTCTGCGTCCTTCTGGATATTAGTTCCGGAAAATCTGTTTAAGGCAATCCTCTCTCCTGACATATGGCCCTGCAATTCCATCGTGCGTGAATTTATTGCAAAGGGACGTTTTGGATCTTCTATTGTGGCAAAAAACTTGTTAAAGAAATCCCCTTCTACTATGCCAATGTAACTGGTCTTCGCTCCAAGACGGCTCGACTTTTTACAAGTTTGACGAATTCCTGTTTCGGCGTGGTCTGGTTGACCGAGACTTGACTTTGTGAAAAGATTGCAGATGGAGAGCTTTTTGGTCCCGAGTTCTTGGTGTTTCACCGTGACCACCATCGTCTATCTCTGGATGCTCCTGTTGGAGGTGGAGTGCTTTGCGCGGTTCATTGCGACCTTCCAGGCATGTTAATCTACTTTGTTGAGTCTGGCGATCTGGAGTTTATATGTTGGCTCTCAGGCTTTCACACAAAAACGTATATATTGCTATATCCCTTATATCCCTCTATGCCCATCAGCTGGGATATTTGACTTGCTGGCTTCTTGTATAGGCTTACTGAAGTTTTGCTGCCTGCAGATGAATTGCTGCTTTTTGGTGATTTTAATTTGCCTACGTTGACTGGCTGCACTTTCAGGATGTTGAGCGCTTGCTGCCCTCGGTCTCTGTAACTACTCAACATGCCATTTCTTTTATTAGCAAGATTATTTCTTCAGGACTAATGCAGTTAGCGGCGTGACTAATGACTCTGGAAGATCTCTAGACCTGGTATTTTGTTCCGATCTCAATGGAACTCTCGTCAAGCGTTGTTTAACTCCTATGGTTCCTGAAACTTGTCATCATCCAGCTTCTAGTAACTACAAGTATTGTTATAACTTTAAAAAAGCTGATTTTAATAAAATGAATGAATGGCTATCCGCTTGTAATTGGACAAGTGTTCTGGGTGAACGCGACATTGATAAAGCTGTGAACTCGTCTTATGACATATTATTTCTTTGTTTTGCTCAATGTGTGCCACTTGTTAGTTCGAATCGTACTTCGAATTTCTGCTATTGAAAGCGGAAAGCAAGTCGATTGTATTTTGCCGGATTTTAGTAATGCTTTCGACCGAATCAATCACAAAATCTTAATTCACAAGTTGACGATTCTTGGTTTTCCTACTGTCTTTGTTAAGTGGCTTCGTTGTTATTTATCTGATCGCACGCAACGAGTTATATTTCACGCAGCTCTTTCTTACGAAATAGCTAATAATTCTGGCGTTCCTCAAGGTAGCCATCTTGGACCACTTCTTTTTATACCCTAGATGAAATCCATAGGGTATACTAAGTTTGTCATTCCGTTTGTAACGCACAGAAATAATGATGGTAGAGCAAAATGGATTGGACACCCCCGCATAAAATTAAAAGTTATTTTTATTTTTGCATGTCCGTCTGTCCATCCGTCCATCCGTCCGTCCGTCCGTCCATCCGTCCGTCCGTCCGTCCGTATGTCCGTGCGCACGATAACTCCAGAACGCGTTCACTTAGAAAGCTGAAATTTTGTACACGGACATTAAAAAAAAAGTAAAATTAAGATCGAAAATGAGACAAATCGGGCAACTCCTTCGTGGGGTTGCCATACAAAAATTTCGTTTTCCACGATATATTTGGACACTACCTGAGAACACATCGACATGGAAAGCTGAGATTTGGTACATTGTGTTTTTATAGTAATACAAATAAAATTTCAAAAATAAACTAACCCCTTCTTGGTGTTGGCATATAAAATTTTTGGTTTTTTACATATACTTTGAAAACAATTCTTCAGAATAAGAAATCCTAAAAAATTGGTTATAATCATTTTTTCTGTCCGACGAGCCATTCTAGAAATAGATGCGAGAAACCAATGCAAAAAATCAAAATTGCTCAAATGGGTGACCATACGAAATTTCATACGTGCATTCATCTAGGGTATCATAAGAATTGGTCTTAGACCAATTCTAGCTTGTTCACTTGTTATGATTTACATTAATTATGTTTTTCTGATTTTGGCTAATTCAAGAATACTTTGCTATGCAGACGATGCCAAAATTTCTAATTTCTAATGAAAACGAGTGTGGAATTTTAAACTTGGACTTAAACACCTTTCATAAATGGTGTGCTATTAACTGTCTTCCTCTCAATATCAGCAAATGCATCGCTATGTCCTTTTCTTGTAAAAGGACACCTTTCGACTTTAGTTATACTTTAGATGGATTTTTATTAACTAGACTTGACAAAACCAAAGATTTGGGTGTCTTTCTTAATAGTCGTCTTTCTTTCGAGGATCATATTAACATATTCGTTGCCAGGGTTAATGCTACTCTGGGGTTTATAAAGAGATGGTCAAATGAGTTTAATGATCCATTCATAACGAAGATCCTTTATTGCACATTCATTAGACCTATTTTGGAATATTCCAGTCCTGTCTGGCTGTATACATAAATCGCATCGGGGCTGTGCACCGGAGATTCGTTCGTTTTGCGCTATGTGGGTTTCACTGGGATAACCTCTACCTCCATATGTCGACAGGCTTAAACTCTTTCCCTTGGATTCTCTCGAGAATAGACGAAAAACTTCTAGAGTTGTTTTTGCGTTTCAGTGTATACAAGGTGTGACAAATTCCCCTGAGCTCTTAAATTCTCTTAATATATCTGTTCCTGTGCGCTCCTTGAGGAACAACGACTACTTCGATGTTCCCCAGCATAGCACAAACTATGGCATGCACGAGCCGATTTCATCAATGTCTCGTCTCTTTAACCGTCAATTTGATTGCATTGACTTTCGTCTTTCAAAAAGTCAAATAAAAGATTAGCTTAGTTAGAGTTACTTTTCTTTTTATTATTTTGTTATGTATACCTTTTGTCATTACATTGTTATGTATACTTTTGTCAACTCAGTAATCAAATCTTTGATGAAGTTCTTAAATAAATAAAAAAAAACATAATAGCTACCCTAATTATATAAGAGAAAAAAACTAGCATTTACTCCTATTTTGGTAAATACTGCAAAGACGGCACCTCTACATACCGAAAGAAACAAAATGCATCTCCTTTTCAGGAAACCAAAACTTCAAACTTTTTTCAGGGCACTGCCATTCAAAGTTTAACAAAGTGCAAAATTTCTTTCATTTAGAGAAAAACAGGATTCTCGATACCTGGTAAGATTTTCATGACAGAACGTCGGTGGTACTACTCGAAAACTCTAGAATGTAAAAAAAAAATTAAAAATTACCTACATCGTCTAAAAAACAAAACGTGATAACGCTGAGATTTCAAAAAAAGTTCCTAAGAAAATATGAAGAAATCGAATAAAATAAATTGTATTACACCACATGAGACAAAACTTATTCTTTAGTTGTGGGGGAATTAAGTAACTCTTGTAATAGCTATAAGAAAAATTATTCTCACGTGGACAATGGTCGTGCTTTGAGTAAGTTTTCAAAACTAATAAAACTAGACTTTCACGAGAACGACAAGAATGGGGAGATGAGAAATTATTGTTTGCAACTTTCAGGAGACATTTGGCAGAAGATCTAATCTCGAAAGTTTTTATTGGATATTTCCGTATTCCCAGCGTACAGATTCATTTAATAGAATCCTGTTCTTAGTGTCCATTTATATACTATGTCATGTATTTAATTATTTTTGTAATATTGAGTCCAGTGGTCCAAGACTAAGGAAGGACTTTGCCCTGCAAAAGGTCGGGAAGTTTGGATACTTGGATATACTCGAATTTTAAAGTTTGCGGTCTTAATGAAACTTTTCGATTTGGAAATGCTGTTATTATCATTCTGTGTAGTATGTTGTCCATTCGATACGACTGTCTTACTTGCACTTCTACGTTGATCCTATTTAGAACTAAGCGCCTCAAAAGTTCTTTCTTTCTATTTAGAAAAGTTTCTCGGCGATGTATGTGTGTTATATCATCTACATATCTTAAGCACACGAGTAATCTTCCTAGTGTTATCCTGAGCTTTCTTACGCCAATATAGGAATAGACCCAGGGTTGGATGAAGTTGTGAAGACCACACAACCCCAAACACCACTGACAAAATACCATAGATTAAGTACATCTGGTTCATTGGGGTCATTAGTTAGTGGGCATAAGAGTCGAAAATTAAGTGGTGCTTCTAATTAGGCTAGCGCCGTAGTTAGTTCCTCATATGTTAAGGTGGGCTCTCCATAATTGCTGGCTTCATATGATGTTTTATAGACTTCACTCCAACTTCTCGGGGCATATTAAAGTGCCATGGTATTCCATTGGCAGAAATAATGTTGGCACTTTTTTTACCTTAAAAAAATTGTCGTCATCAATTTTATTGCTCCAATCTTTAGGAGAAGTCACTGATAGCCTGTTACGGTCCTGAAAGAAGCTTGGCTTTGTATGTGTTGTGTCGTTAGTCTACATGTGTCCAAAATTCTGTGTGTTATTTTTTGAGCTAGCGATACTGTTGATCCTCTCTCTTTTTACGCAATCTTTCACCTAATCTACAGTATGCTTATAGGCGTACTCGCAACTGGCATACCCCGTCGAGATCCTCTAGTAGTACCCCGAATATGGAAAAGGTTTTATATGAGAATTTGAGAGGAGCCACCGAATTACCTGATCCGGATTGCTACACCAGAAGACTTTAAAGAAAATACTTTATTTTGGATCAACAAAGAATTTGCTATCATAAAGAATGCTAAATCTCAACGGAGAGGGAAGTTAAATATGATCGAGCGTCTACAGTTAAGTACTGAAAGATCTCAACAAGAAGATAATGAGTCGTTTGTCCAACTAAGAATAACCAAAACACAGAAAACAATTATAAAAATTACGAGGATTCGGAAAAACTTAAACAATGCAGTTTATAAGCTGAATCAATAGATATGCAAAAAATATGTTCCTACCGTCAAAGACAATGATTACAGATCAGCTGGTATGGCTCATTGAGCATAAATATATAAGACGAGATGACGATGATATCAAGACTTTCATTTATATGGCATAAGGCAGCTTTAACTGCTTCCGTAAATCGGGTTATAATAATTTGTTGCCTTAACAGCTTGAGTTTCAATGAAAACATTTAAGATTTCGACACTGGACTGAACTAATGTAAATTATTACGATGTTGGAAACAAAAATCAATTAAGAGTTTGTTTTTATCTCATTAGTAAAAGGTAAAATATGTTCTAGTAATATTAGTACTAACTGTAGTATTAGTAGTTATACTAACTATACACAGTAAGTAAAGTCGGTGTAAATTTACCCCATTTGCTGGATAACCTGAATTTTGAATCCATGCCGGATAATTTTAAATAATTTTTAACTACCCCTTGATCATTTTTTTACCCCGAATGGTGTTAAAATTCCCTTCTATATTCGAATGGGACTTGTTTTGTACGAAAAACTTAAAAATATTACCCATCCGTATAACAAAAACACCCAGCGGTGCTCCATCTAGCGAAAACTTCGAAAATATTTATTTTAAAACTCAGTTCGGTGTAACCCATACTGGGGACACACATATGGTATTGATATCATGCCATTGATATCCAGCTATACCACGTAGTATAGCCGACCCCCGACAGGTAGCGCTTTATAGATAATTGTATATTGTAAATAATTCATGGATGGTTAATCGGAGGGTGTGGACAAAGGTAATTCCTAGCTTTGAATTATAATGTACTTATTATAATTATGCTAAATTTTTATATCCTTAGGTTCAACAAAATTGTCCTCCTCTTTTAAAAACTTGCACTCTCCATTTTGAACACAAATTTTTGATAGAATTAAAAATGGCTTGTCAAAAAATGCAAAATTTTGTTGTAACTTTTTTCCGCTATGTAAAATGGCCGTGATATCAATAGAAAACTGTTTCTACTAGGTTTGAATATTAGGATACCAGCAAAAATTGTTGTGTTTTAGAACTAGGTACGTTCATGCTATACCAGGTACTATAGCTAGTATCCAACTAGTTTATGAAGATACACATCTAGTAGAGCACGTAGTTCTCGAATACCATGGCATCAATACCACATGTGTGCCTATAGTATTACTGTAGTTTCCCAAACATAATTGTATCTAAACTCTGTTCAGTGTAAAATGCAGAGGTTCTATTGTACTTAGAAAAAATTATAACTTAGTGTCATTCGTAATTTCATATTTGTAGAAGCAACTGTTTTACAAGGGAAGCTGCAAGTGTCAAGGTAGTATTTAGTTTTATTTTTTTTGTTTTACAAGTAAAACATCTTCGAAAATTCCTTTAGAGCGGAGTTGCACAAAAGTAAAGGCGCATTTGTCCTTTGATAGCAGTCTAAAAATATTTTAATTTTAGATCATATCCAAAAGCATTTTATTTTGATGCAGTAAGCAGTTTTGGATATTATCTAAAATCAAAATATTTTTAATTTCAATAACGCAAACCTACTGGTATTCGGATGAAACATTAGAATCAGATTTGCAGGCGATTCGGTGTAAAATTACACAAAATAGGGGTTTCGAATTCTTTTCGGATGTGTTATATATCATACTTCTGAAGAAGTTCTGAATATTAATATTATTATGAGAAATAATAGTTACACCGATTTAAAGGGGAAAATGTACTCTGAAAATGTACGGATCTCATTAAACACTCTTTTGGTGTTCATGGAACTCCGATTTTTTTTATTGTGTAGAAATACAAGGTAATAAGCAAAATTGTTTTGATAAGTTTTGCGAATACATTCAGTTCAACTTATAGTTACTCATTTTCCTGCTCCTTTTCCTGTCGGAGGAAGCGCTACATGAATTATGAATTATTTAGTATAAAAAAAAATATCCAGGGGTCCTAAAAACAAAAAAATGCAAGGCAAATGATTTGGCCATAAGCTATAACATTGTAATAAAATATATAATTATAGTAAATAAAATGTATAATAAAAGTAAGTTCTCCATGAAGACAGCGATACCAATATAATAAAAAAGAAAAATAAATTAAATGTGTAACGAAAGTTATAATAATTTTAATAAGAAAATTATAATCAACAGTGACAAAGATAATTTAATTTACAAAGAAAATATTAATTGTGCCTAGACTGGAAAAATAAATTGTGTGATATATTGCAAGGAAAAGACGATAACTAAAACAAAAACAAAATCCATACGTGTCGGGCTATAGGCAGCCCCAATGACAGCTAATAATTAAAGTGTCGTAATAAACGAACGCATTTTCGACGGATGTATTAAGGATGTGTTAAGGAGTTATATACTGAATCCCTCCCATGCAATGAAAAGTGTTATGTCCGTCAAGTGTATTGATGTTAGAATTCGCTATGCTGTAAACAAGCTGTGTAAAGGCCGCGGACTTAAGGCGGCACTGTGAACGAATTATGGAATGATTTCTTCGTAAACTTTTATCAAGTTTTTCAAACCGAATTATTTGTCCAGCAAAGCACTGATGGCTATTACAAATATTCGAAGTCCTCCAAAAAAAGTCTTCCAACTATTGGCGATTTCATGTGGTTCTACGGAAAATGGACCTGCGCGACTGGAATATCAGGTTGGAATGAGTTTCTGAAAAAAGGCACTGCAAACAAAACCTTTGTTAAGTCGAAGATCATAATTCTTCCATTTATTAATGTTCCACCTTCCAATTACGGCAATATTTTATATAATAATAATAATATTATATAGGTACGAAATTCGAGCTTCAAATTTTTATAAGGAAGAAGTTGGCAGAAACTGCAATGAACTTGCAAGCCATGAAATGTGGACTAAGCCTACTGGGGATACCACGTAAAAAAAATTCGCCTGGAACCCTAGGCTTGCCATAGGCGTAGTATAAATATTGAAAAAAGTCGGTGAGTTCAAAATTGTAGGAAATATAGCTCTATACGACTTTGTTCCTGGACATTTATGTCCTAAAGTTAATAATAAACGAAATTATTCAATAACTTTACATTATTACTTTTTTCCCACTGAATTCGCAAAAAACAATCGATCTTACGATAAAAATTGTAAGAACTAAAGGTGTAGAGAATCGAAGCTACAACAACTTACATAATTCCTTACAATTTTTGTTGAAAAGTTAAAATGACCGAATTATTGAGCAAAAATAAATCCCTTTTAAATTCAAGATGGCGACTAACGCACCTACGGAATTTGGTCACCATTTTGAATTTAGGTTACCTAAAAGTTAGAGCAATAAAATTGATAACGGTAATTTTTGCAAGGTAAAGCCTTAATTTTTGCAAGATAAAGCTTTTTTTTTACTAACCCGACTGGACTATTTAAGGGCTACTCAAAACGCCTCTATTTGTTAGTAGAACACTCACTCCTTCAATATTAATAGCTTTAGTGGAACAACAAATAGAAATGGTGACATTTTTGTAAGATTTTGAACCACGACTTTTTGATATTCAAATATTTATTGGGCTGGTGTTATATCCACGTGCGTATCCAGACCTCATTCCTGGGGGTAAGGGGGAGAGGGGGAGTCACTACTAAAATATTTAACGGGAGGTCGGAAGAAATCGCTTTTAAAATTTTGTAAAGTGTGTGCTTGCCAACGCTAATAAATATCTTTAGCTTCCCAGACCAGCCAACCCACCTGAATCAATATAACTCTTTGGAACTATGGTCCAATAGTGCATGAAAAATCTAAACAGAACAAGAACAAGAATCAATTCACCAATTCTTTTGAAACATTGTCGGCGAATAGTTACTACTCATTCAAATTCTTAAGAACAATTTGCAAGTAAATATCTAAGCAAAGTTTAATGCTTCCCTACAATCGTAAAAATTTTGAACACCTCAGGCTTGAATCAATATCGCTATAAAAAATCAACGGGTGGTTCTACTGGAAGAACCCTAAATCAAAATTTGTTAAGTCAGTTTGTTTGCTCCTGTTGCGAGATCCGCGCCAAGTTGTTCTGCCATCGATTTTATGTCGGAAAATCAGATAGGTAAAAAACAATTATGATCGCTGATCAATAGTTGTGTTTTTCCGCGTTATGGGTCCGGGTCAGGATCAGAAGTAATTTCCGCATTAAATTATTTCAATAGAGCGCTATGATTTAAAATATTTTTGACAAAATACAAATTTTCAATCAATGCAATGGGAATAATGAAAAATGTAGATAAAAAAGTGTTAAATGTTGAATGTTTGACATAAGAATTATTAAAAAAAAATGTGCATTTTCCCACAAATATTTGAAATCATAGCGCCTATATCGCTGGACACTGATGGCTATTGTGAAAAAAATACTTAATAATATTAAAATGTTGGGAACAGAGTTTTTTTTTGGATAAAGATTAAAAGTTCAAGATGCCCTTCTCCGTTTTCCGAACCTTTGAATTGCTGTTGTAGAGACATAAAATTCTGGATCCTTTTCCTTTCAATATGAATCTGTTCCTCATCATTGTTAACAAAGTTATTTACTTGACATTCAACATTTCCATTTAAAAGATTACATGGCATTACGCACTAATACTTCGCTGCAAGGACATGTAGTTGCTCAATGTGTTCTTTTATTTCCTGGATAACTCTATCCAATGACCAAAACATTTCTCTTTGTATTTCATCTTCTAAAGATAGCCCCACGTCTCACGAATCTTCATCACTCATAATGTTTTTCCATCTAACTCGACGCTCAGTGGATATCTCCAACTCTTCACATATTTTTTGGGCTGTTTTAACTGCGTTTTGCACTAGGATGTCCCTTTGTACAATGATATACCTTTTGTAAAGAATTCAGTTTTAAATCACATTAGCCGCGCGCTTTTTTTTCGTGATCCGAATCAAAGGATCAAAATCGGTTATAAATTTACATGATTTTCTAAATTCATAACAAATCATCACATAGTCAGGGTTTTGTATGGCAAAGACTATTCAGATTCTATTTTGACGTTTTGTGAAGATTGTAATCATGGCAATTTGATAATTCTCCTCATATGTAAGATCATAGCTACCTACATACATTTTTTAAAAGCAAATCAATTTGAAATTTCCAATAAACCGGATCAATGTAAAAAGACGCAGCTATTGATAGATATTTAATCCCTTTGTTTGTCGGTATTGAAAATAAAAGATTGCATTGAGTTGAGCAGTTCCAGCGTCTGATCTCGTTTTTATATTTTCTTCCTCAGATGTAAATTTTTCCAAAGCAGTGAAAATGTTTAATAACTGTTTTTTACCACAGTGACCGCATTTTCTCTTGTGTTCCAACGAGTTTCTACACTACGCTTAACATCTTGACCAGTGACAGAAACTATCACATTTTGTAAAAAAAAAAAAATTTATCAAATTTAGCAAAAAAATCAAACTTTGCAAAATTTGATGATTTTGTTTTTTTTTTTTTTTGCAAAATTAGACTGAAAATAACTCAAGTCGACCACTAAGGTAAATGAAAAATCTGCCGAAATATTTTCTGTAAATTCCTAAAATCCTAACTTGCTCTTAAGTTAACTTTCCTTCAACCACCATGAGAAATCAATGCGTTCCTCTTCCGTATTGATCATGTCCCTGACCGATGGGGGCTCTGCTTACAATAACAACAATGGCGGTAAAGATAATATTAAAAACTGATATTTGTTTACATACGGGATTAAGCTTAAAAATCTCAACGTCGATAAGGACTGCCGTGCCGCCGGGGTCAGCAAGCATTTTTGTTATTATTATTATTATCTTATTAATTTTTATTTTTAAATAATTCAGATAGAAATATATAAAATGCCACCACAAAAGATGTGCCACCCGAGGCGTACCCCCCTCCGCCCTAGATATGGTACTGTATCTACATATGATTATATTCACAGTAAAACTTTAATTGCAGCTGAATTTCACCACGTATATGCCCAAAAATTATCATTCTAAGATTTAAGAACATTAAGCATAAATACAATATAAAAAATTTCGAAATTCTATGTCTTGATAGGGTTCGTAAATGTTCGCATTATATTGTTTTATAAAGGTAACGAAAATTAATTACCTTAACATTTTAATTACTGAAAGAAATCAGTCTTAGAAAATTCAAAGCATTTTCGAAACGTTACCATCACCATTATAAACAAAGTTTATAAAAGTAACCAAAATATTACCGCAGCCACTGCTATAACTAAAATAAGTTAATCGAGAGCAACATCGGTTATATAAGGGTTGTATAAGAATATTTTTGTTAGTCATTTTATAAAACCTTTATTTATATAAAGTTACCTAAGTCAAGTCATGGCAACCTTTATATAATCCTCCATTTAATCTTTATAAGAGGCTTGTACTAGTCACAACGAAGTTTCGAGTAAGTCTATATAACCCAAGTTACATAATATCGAAATGCAAAAATTACGGTTACTACTATATGTAAAAAAACATTTCTTGTGTCTAATTCTTGTGTTCACTAATTAAGACTTTCGGGATAAACTCTTCCATATGCACAATCTTCTTGATTATGGTTAGTGGATACATACGCCATTGGTTCCATTGCATTATAGTTTGAATAGCCGACACTGTCTTTACAACAAAAACTTTCTATTTGAATTTACTTTTATCTCTGTCCTTTATACCTACATAAAACAAACAAAGAAAACTTGTTCCCTTAAATTAAAATCGTACTTTTCGTTCAAATGCATTCCGATCAGAAACTTGTAATCAGCTAATTTAATTTGGATCTTTTCCAGATAAAAAACAGTTCCAAGAAAGTAGACACGGAAAATTCGTCCTTATCGATTATTTCATGATTACGCTAAATCCTATAACGCTTTACAACAAATTCAGGCTCTGGGAGGACAGAATTGAATTTGTACACTGAGAAAACACCCCAGGTCTAAGAACTGAAAGGAAATTCACTACGTATTCGCAACAGAGGACAACAATATCCCTGAAGCTCAGCAGGAAAGAATTAAGGCTCATAACTCGACTACTTTCTGGCATTGTCCATTTCGATAACATATCAGGAAAATGGGTAGGTCGAGAGCGGGACCGCAATAGGCTTAAATCTAGAAAGAGCGTTCTTATTGCCAGAGGATGTTATAAAAATGGACCCGAAAAACGTCATATGTTTTGTGAAAGACCTCAAGCAGGAGTGGTTGCCATAGCAGGGGAAGATGAGGCAATACGGACAGTGACAATGCTACTGACTTTTTGCAGCGATCAACTCCAACTCTCAATATGTTTTGTGTTTTTAAGTAATACTAGAAGTTTTTGCACCTTCCTCAGATTTTTTAAACCTTCTTTGGACTTTTTCACTATTAAAAGGAGATTGATCTTATTTTATGCTATGTAGGGAGAGCGATGGTTGGGTGGTTCAGTGCTTGAATTGCAGGAAGTTGGCACACGAGAGCTGCACTAAGTAGAATGAAGAACACTTGGACAATTTCGAATGTGATAAGCGCCTCCGAAAGCAGTTAGATAAATAAACAATTTCTAAAACGCATAATTCCCTATGTGCTGTTCGATTATGCCCCGCATAGAGGGGCATAACCAGACAAATGCCTATCTTTGAATTTTTATTGTTATTTTAAAATTGTTGAAGTTTATTATTTTCATTAATATCTTTTGAAAACATAAAGAATATCATATTCCTTGCTTATATTTCATTTTTCAATTGATGTGAAAAACTAATCGCATATTTGCCTAATTTTCTTAGGTGCCCCGTCCTTGCCTACACTAAAAAGTAATGTCACATAAGATCTCACAAGGTAGGGGTGACTAGATTCGTTCATTCATCATTTTAATAATAATAATAACATTGCTGCACTACGTCATCTCTGTGATGACTTCATTAAATTTCTCATTCAGTCGTAAAGCTTTCATACACACACTGCATGCCCCAATTTGTGTCCGCTATATAAAAAGCCAATTTCCTCAACTTTGAATCAGTCCAATTCGGAGGCATAATTTCACGGCTGGTAGCATTGAAATTATTTGTCCTATAGAAATTCTATGAAAGATTATGTGTGGCAACGATGTCCTCAATAAATGTTCGGATTCTCCACCACCTAAACTCATTTGCATAATCCCTTTAGCACTACCCCATTTGCTGGTATATTTTTATTGAGTATTATTCGTGTGCTTAGAATGCGAATTACTTGTGCAATCCGTGGACGAGCTTTTATTGATTTTTCTGATTTAATATAAATTCCAATCAAGTGTAGTAATGAGTTATAGCGTTATTCTCCATCTGTTGTACTGGTTATGTTAAGCTCTTACACGCTCTCAAGATGTGCCAAATATATGTTCAGTTTGAAACTTAAGGCGCATATTAGCTCATTAAGAAGTGAGCTTCTTCCCTGGTCGCAACAGTCAATGTTTAAGATGAGTGGAGTATGTTGACATTCATCCAAGTCAGATTTACTGTCTGGTTATGCTCAACTCAAAGGCACTTTTCATAGAGTAGATCTTAATAATCCTTAGACTGATTTTTCCAAGGGTTCGTACTCAGTGTGCGAGTAGCAATATTTCCCATAGGGACCTACCATTTGGAAGAATTTACCTAAGTAGGGTAATTAGGGGCAGCGATTCTATAAACAAGTTGAAATTGTAAATCTTTCGCGTGCTACTTTAATTTGGCGTAATACTAATTTATATTCTAACTAATCCAGATGTGGTATTTTTCTTCAATTTCTTATATGAATTATTATTTGAAAAAATTTATGAACAATTTTTTTTCTATAAGGAATTTTATAATGATTTTAGGAGCATAAGTATGGGTATGGTGTGGGAAATAAAAATCAAAGTGAAGACCACTTACATACAATGTAAATCACAATGCTATCACTAGGAGTAATATTGTAAAACTATGTGTCTTTTAGTTTATTAGTTTTTTCTCCTTTTTATCATTTTTATAATTGTTAATTGCTTTTGATTATTAATTTCGTGTTTCGTGTTATTTATTTATTTTTGACGTACTTAGTGTCTGAAATGTTTTTTGATTTTTGATTTATGTAAGTGGTCTTCACTTTGAATTTTGTCTCTGTTACCCATACTCATTATGTTTCCCATACCACACCCATACTTATACTCCTAAAATCCTTATAAAATTCTTTATAGAAAAAAATTTGTTATCAATTTTTTCAAATTTTTTGCTAAATTTCTAATTTCTATTTTTTGTTTTTTTAATTTTTTACTATACTTAAGATTATTTATATATTAGAGTACAATTTTTAATCCTCTTTATTAAACTTTTAAGACTTGTCAAAAAACCTCTTATTCTTGTATATTTGTAATTATTCTATAGGGCCTGATGATCGACCAAACCTAGGTCCTAACTAGGTCTAACTCTGGTTAGAGTTAGTTGCGCAAGTTACGTCAGCTAAAATTCGCGACGACGAAAACAACGGAAATAACAAAATCCCAGAGTTTCAGTCGTCTGCAAAAATATGTGACGAATCACATTTCACCTATCGCTTATGAGAATCCAGAAAATAAAATCTTCTCATGGGACAGTTTCCCGTAAAGCGATAGTTGAAATGAAAAGTCAGCAAAGCTTTTGGTAAATGAATTTAAGCCAGGCTGAGAAATTATAATTAAGTTAAGATTCAGTTCTCGGTTATTGTTAAACGTCTCAAGACATACATATGAATATAAAATCGTAATCTTAAGTTTTCGGTTTTTTATGTGATTAACGTAAAATAAAGATTAACTTTTAGTTCTAAAACTGGTGTTATTTCTTATTTTGTGCTTTTCCTTTCCATTTTTATTTTTTGCGATAATCTACGGGAACTCATAACTCGCGCGCGTGCAATTTTGTGCGTGCATACGTTCATATATGTGGGAGAGTGTAGCGCTCCACGTCGACGTTTAGTGAAAAATCAAAGTTTTTTATGGCAACACCAAGGAGGGGTTAGCCGATTGCACCTTTTCCTTCCCTAAAAACCTTATTCGGACTATTACGAACATTTATACAAAAAAATGTCTGTTCTCGAGGTAGCATTTTACTAGAATTATAATTTTTGACTTCTTCTGATAGTAAAAAGTTGAGCCTAGAAAAAAAAAGAAAAAATTATCGCGCTTGGGATGGATGCTCATAAAAAATACCTTTTGAAGTGATGCCATTAAGTGAATCGATTTCGGCAAATTTTCGATTAACATCGAGTCAAATTAATTGTGCCATCAAACGCTTAAGCATTAAAGCCTAATTCACACCACCACGATTATGATTGCGATAACGTAGCCGCACAGCTACACATATTTTTCTTCAATGCAAATTCTCACACCAACGCGATAGATTACATCGACACAAGGAATTTGATTTCTGTAGCTTTTGGACAGAGGTTCAAATGTCATTCGCACAATTCACAATTGCAGTCGTGTGTTGCGAGCTGTGAGAACAAAATGGCTAGTTAAAATCGGTGACGAAAAATTAATTAAATTTATTATAAAGGAATGCCCAATTTTATACGATCTGAGTTTAAAGCATTATAAAAATATTAGAGAAAAGGAAGGATGATATTTGCAAGGAATCTGATATTTCTATCTTTATGGATGGGTTCAAGACGATTGCGGTCACAGGGGCTGGAGTGTACTTCAGAGACTGCCAGTGGCACGAGTCTTAAAGACTACCAGACAAATGTAGTGTCTCTCAGCCTGAGCTTGAGACGATTTGAGCTTTAAAATAGGAGATTATTGAGGCCGCCTACCAAAAGGCAAACTTTCCATGAACCAGCAGGAAAACCTGCTGTATTTATAGGCAACATTGTGGTCTGCTTATGACAGAAAGAGGATAAGAAAAGACCTTAATGACAGTAGAGCAAAAAGAAAGAATATAATAGGGGTCATCACGGGGCATAGCGGACCATGCTAGAAGGCTGGGTATAGCGGCGAACGATTTCTGTGGGAGCTGCAAGAAGTCGTAGGAAATCGAATTCGTCCAACACATACTTTGCGAGTGTCCCGCTCTTGTATATAATAGAGGTGGACTATTCGGTAGCTACACCTTTTCAAGTCTGGGGAGGTGCAAAGTAAAGAGTTCAGATGTATTCTGTGGCTCCTATAGGAAGCAAGTTGGATCTAGGGCGGTTTAAAGGTTATCCAATGGGGTCAAGGGGCACAATGAACTCACTGGAGGTCTAAGTAATGCAGGCTAATCTTCGAGCAGTACCCCTATTACCTAACCTAACCTAATCTAACCTTTCCAAGGAATCGAATACAGGTTCGTTAAGAGTATTGGTAGCTATGCCACTGGGACTCTGAGGACATTATGATCACAGTTGATTAATTGTGTCCTTCCCTAAAGCGGTTAAGCTACATTTAGCCTAGAATACAAGTGGAAGTGGTAAATGTTAAACGAAGTAAAGTTATAGTACAAGTACAAAAACTTTTGAATTTGGAAAAATTTTCCCATTGGTCTTCTTCTATTCAGTTCAAAAATTATCAAACATCTCATTTTTGTTTCAGATGTCTCTAAATGTTGTGTGTGAAAGCCATCCTCCTTATTCGGGATTTCTAAATAATTTTGAAGAACAGTTTTAATTGTTGTTTCCGGATGTGTTGCAATAGTATTTACTATAATTCTCCATTTTGTGCCAAAACTCCGAGTATACGTTGCTGCGAATGAACGTATCAAGTAAAATTTTAAAGGGAGTCCTTAATCGACAATCAAGATATGATCAAGGTATATAGAATACAAAGTATTCCCAGTACGAACCATGTTCTACTATTAGGTGTCGTAATATTGTGAAACGAATAGGAACGTACGGTACAGAGAACACAGTACTCTCTCACCTCTCTCTGTCTTTCCTATAAAAATGTATATACGTCAGTCACAGAAATATGTCACAGACTATCAGCTGCAATGTGTCAAAATTGGGAATACCTTGTCTTCTATATACATACCTTGAGTTATGATGTATTCTTTGATTTTAATCAGGCTAACATTTATCGGCTGGTATACTTCGAACAAACCGTGTTCAGATTTTATCTCTATAGGCAAGCATTTAAAACTCCTGCGGCAATACTTTTTATAAAAATTTATGTTCGAAATCGACAATGGCCAGTAAGATAATTGCAAACTTTTTCAAGTTGGAAAAATACGTCGAGCTAGGTCGAGTGAAACTGACTTATCTCAAGATAATAACCCCTACGGATAGTGACGTTTATTTAGAACAAAGGCATCAATTATCTGTAAGTAAACCTTAATTTTGTGCAGTTTCGTAAAGTTCTATATGTCATTTTATGCTAGCCTATAGGGAAACTCTCTGAATTTTTCAGATCCTGAATCTTAATAATAAAAATCCACAGAATGGAATTATACCATGTCACGTGAGTCTAAAACTGCAACAGGTCTGAAAAACTTAAGCCAGCAGTATCTGAAAAGGTAGTCTGAATATTTTTTTGGATTATGATAAAATTCGACACACTTACAGGTTCTCTTATTGCGCGTATTAGATAAGTTAGAATTGTGACACAAAAATTTTAAACCAAGGAAATCCATTTGAGGTGACTTCAGTTTATGTTTCCACTTCGAGGAGGAAACTAAATGGAGTTGACATGAACCGGGAAAGGGTGTAACCACTTCTAGTTGTGCGTGGTATACCAGTAAAGTCGAGAACATTTTTCGGCATATGTTTGTTGTCGCCATGCTAATTAATGGCGGGAAATTTTAAATATCATTTAAGTGGAAGTATAACAAGGCGAGATCTATTAGATATTCGCGTAGCTATAAAT
Organism: Dioctria linearis; assembly: GCA_963930735.1. Taxonomy (NCBI): domain Eukaryota; kingdom Metazoa; phylum Arthropoda; class Insecta; order Diptera; family Asilidae; genus Dioctria; species Dioctria linearis. The sequence goes on from OZ005742.1 coordinate 60,377,915, forward strand.
ATATATATATATATACACATATTCTGGTTGTCATTTGGAATTTTGTTTGGGCGGAAACTGATGGAAAAAAAATTCCCTTTTTCCTATAACTTACTACATCTATGCGTCAGGATCTAAAAAAAAATTGTCCACGGAATAGTACCATTGAATAAATAACTAACAAGGATACGAGATATCTTGCAAATACAGGGCACGTGAGTAAGCCAGCCTTTGACGTTCAAATCTAATTAAATTAGTTACAATTCGACGTTTCTGAAAGTAAACAATTCAGAGCTCCGGGACTTCAGTGATACTTTGTGATATTTAATCATTTTAATGAATATTAGAAATTTAAAATTGTGTTATTTCGGAATCTTGTAGTGTATTGTGTTGACCAGAGATTTGTAAAATTAAAGATGTTAAGCTATTAATTTAAACGTTATGAGTTTTGCGGTGCAATATTGCACAAACAATCGCTGAAATTCCGGTGAAAAATCGTTTTTTAAGGCAAATGAATATATTTTAAAAAATGTATCTTTTTGTTTTATAATTATTAATAAATTTTTTTTTTTTTAATATATATAACAGAAACAGAAAAATATATAAAAGTTTAAATCATGTTCGATTTGAGAAATGGTTTTGAGAAATGTCAGAAGGTTTCATCTTTTCAATGGCAGCCCTATATTCCTTCTACCTAAAGAAAGGGGGCGCTAACGATTTGTTTAATTTATACAGCAATTTGGATTATAAAAAATGCCCCCCTTCAAAATATCACGATTTCACTACTACCATTACGACCACAGCAGAATAATACAGTTCGCGAGCGGCTTAAGTTTTCACCCAAAACCCTCGAGAATACTTCACAACCCATATAACAGACTCTCTCACTACCACATAAGAGCCCCAACGAAGTCCCCTTTATATAGTTCTAGCATATTACGAGCCTTGCGAACATCCGCTTTTATCACTGCTGTCAACATTTTGTTTAGACCAATACGCAGGTTCGTTTATACAGTTTATATTGCATTTACGCTTTTTTGTATACATATATGTTGCATTTTTAAACCATTTGCACATTTATGGTCCATTTAACATGATTAAATAGCTTTCAATTACTCTATGTTGATATAAGTTTATATTTCGAGTGTTTATTTATTTTTGATGTCACACTGATTTTTGTCGTTAAGCTTTTATTATAATATTTTTTGGTTTTATTGGGACTTTAGATTAACAAGAAGATCTGGATTAACCTTTTTATTTTCAACGTATATACGTAGGTATATGTAGAAATCTTTCACAGGGAGGGGAGAAAGGTTCAAGCTACACTTATCCTTTATGAGTACATTACTTGATTTACGACAAGGCTAGTTGGTTTCGCGAGTAAAATATCAACACTCTTCGAGAGAATTAGTAGTTCAAAATTAAATTCGGAATTCTTAATAGATAGTACCAAGACCGTATATACTGGGTGGGTTTTAGAGGCTCAAACCCACCCCATCGTTGTATCTTATATTTTTGTTAATCTGATAAGCACCATTTTTGCCCACAGTTCTTTCTTTCTTTATAAAACAACTTCAGGAAAAACGTAAACAATATAGGGAAAGAAAATAAGCAGTCAAGTATGTATGTACACATACATCAGTAGATGGTAGCTTCCTTTGATACACCGTGGCTTAATTGCAGTGGTATTTTAAACTTTGTTCATATTTTAAAGGGAATATTAAATCTAAGTCCAACTTTTATTCTAACTAATTATGATATGACAACTAATATTTTCCCTGAGCCCCCTATGGTTTTATATAAATTGCTTAAAACATTATATTTTTACATAGTTGATCATTTTATATAATTACTTAGTTATATCTAAAATTGCATTTTTGGCCCCGCAAAAAAATCTAACAAGTTTTCTCCGCATAAAACACCGCGGTGGCAGTTCCTTTCGATTGAAACAAGCTCGTTATCGCTCTTAATGGAACTTTTTCCTAGCTATTCAGCAAGTTTTAACTGCAACGATTGAGAGAATGTTTTCCTCATTAAATATGTTGAAATCATGGCTCCGCAATTACATAGGACGACTGACAGGAATTTACGCTTGACAGTCCACGACTGACAGGACTCCACGACTGATAAGACTCCACGACTAATAGGACTCCCCGGCTGACAGGACTCGCTCTGTTAAGCGTTCATGAGATTTGTTAAAATTGAAACAAATGAAGTAATTTCCTACTTCACAGCAAGAAGGAAAAGGCTAAATGTAATTCTGGATTTTTTTCTTTTTTTTTATAAAAAGTGGACCTTAATATTTTTTTTTTAATGTAAATATATCTAATAAAAATATGGTTAAACAAAAAATAACAAGACTTCAAATATAACTCTGTAAATTTCGGTAACTTTATACTGTAGACCCACGGAGCTCATTAAGTTTACGTTAATGCCGCATTCACAATGCAGAGTGGAGTAGAGTAGCGTAGAGTGGCAACTGGAAACCTTTTTTTTTCGCACGCAGTAGTACATTTATCTACCTCTATTTTGCTCAGAGTAGCGCAGAGTTGAGCTGCATGAAAATAGCTTCTATTCTAATTTCACGCTGATATTTACGAAAGCTTACAAACTGGAATTTTGAGCTACTAGCATGTAGATGGCGTGGAAAAAGCTCCATAGGTACTTCTTTTTATCATCACCAACATGTTTTAATGTTTTTTTCTAATTTAATATTTTTATGAATTCTAATTAAAAACAGCAGGTATTTTTTGCAAACTTCATGATTTAAAAGAACGGCAGCTCTCTGCCATAGTGACATCAAAAGTTCTTTTGAACAATTTGTTATCAAAAGAAATTAAAAATGTTTAGACATCATCCACGACCGGCTTCAAGACTCATTATGTTACGTTAATTTTTATCTAGTTTCGAAGCAATCTGATGGAGCAACAGGGGACTCCTTTTTCGAATTTATTATTTTATCAACGACAAGCATGTTGATTTGGCTTTCCTATGGGTTTTTGTTCTATTAATTTCAAATTTCGTTTTTGATTTGGCGTTGTTATGGCGATTTGTTACTTTTAATTTCAAAGTTCGAATTTCACTCTGCGCTGCTTTGTGAACAGCTTCGCTCTGAACTCTGCTCCACTCTGCATTGTGAATGCGGCATTATTTTCAGTTATTTTTTCGTCTCTAGAGGGTGCCTATTATAGGTTAAGCCCTACCCATTCGTGATCTATATAAACGCCCTTGGACAGTACGTCTATTATTAAGGAGATATGTTGACAATTGTTTAGAGCAATAGAAGATAAGGTTTATAAAACTATGAATTCATACAGTTACATTCTTAAAACACAAAGGAAAAGTGTGTAATACGAGTATGATAGAACCTCTTAACTCTATAGACAACTCATACTTCTTATATACTATCTTGTCGCAATGATGATTACTTATTATTCGCGATATATTGATGAAATGCCTATATAAAATCTAAACTTATCATCGACTCTTTCCTGAATACCCATAGTTACGTGTCTTTATTGACACTCTCTAACTAGACTGAAGGAATTTCGGAAGTCTTAAACGAGATTACGTCGATAGAGTCTCCCATAAACGAGACTGAATGGATCTCCAACATTCTGAAAGCCATGGTTCATTACACTCACGAAAGAAATTTGAAGCGATTGTGAAAGATTTAGTTGTTCTGGAAATAAGAATTTGGCAGGAGCATCATCAATCTTGCAAACGACACGCACAATATTAACAACGCAAGTACAAAAAACTCGGTAAAAAAACTAGGATTGTAATAAAGACAAGATGATTTTGTTCGATACCTAATTTATTAGTTGGTTTGTTTCGTACAAAGGTTGAGCGAGTACTAATCTACTACTTCTACAGCATGCTGCTGTAGACTGAATATATATATGTATTGAGGATACATACATTGAATAACTTATTTCTACTTAGTTAATATACATGTACAAGTCTCATCAAATATTTTCAACAACGCACACAGAATGATTTTGGGGGCGTAACATTGTTTAATTTGTATACTTTGTGTTAATAAAATAAACTGCATTTATAATGATACGATTTTTTACTTTCCTTTTGTTTTAGAATAGTTTGAAATTCAAAGGACAATTAAAATCTATAAAAGATCTTAATTTTTGTTTGAATTTCAAATTCCTTTTATTTAACAATAATTATTTTTTCAAATACAAACTGTTTTTAACAATTCTAGTTCTAGTTTCAAGGTTTGCAGTATACAGGATGTCCCGAATTAGGATGGCCATATGAAAGGAGGTAATAGATCTCGGTAAGAAACGAAAAAAAAATGTAAGTGGCGGGGGCTCTAGCTTCAACCCCCTGGGAACTACGGCGATTTGAAGATTTTTCGCAGTATTCAGTAAGTGCTTCAACATATTTCCCAATATCTCCTAGGTTTTTTAAAATATCGAAATACGTCTTTTCGAATCAATGCCTAATCAAGTGTCCATTAAGGAGGTGTGAAATTCTTTTTCCTGTTGTTAATGTGTTTGAAGTTATAGACCTTCAAAGCTTAAATTTTGAGTCAAAAAATTAATTTTTTTGGGATTCAAATGAAATTATCCCAACATTTTATCCTATTATTTTTTTATTTTTTTCGGTTTAGAAGAAAGCTCAATCGGTGCTTTATAAGTCTTCACATCGCACAAAAATATATGACCGTTCTCAAATCATAACGTAAAATGTGCAGGTCTTACCTGAATCCCATTTTATAAATTTAAGGTTTTCACCAGAACAAAGTGAAACAAAGTGAAACCATTTTCAGAAATAACTACAATAATTTTCAGAAGTTTAAAAACTGAACCAAGGAGTATAAAATTATAGACAAAAAGCGAGATACACGCAGGCAGGTACACATTTTTACACAAAAATAAAGAAAAAGCAAGTTCGATTTGTTAGATACATAATTATTACATTATTACAGATTTAAGCTATTAATACTTACAAAAAATGTCTAAAACTAACTGACGCTAGCTGTTCAAAATATTCTCGAAATGTCCAACATTATTTTGAATGCATAACAAACATCTTCTTCGTCTTCTCTTCGTCTGCTGGCTGCTCCTCCACTCTCCCGAAATCTTTGGTAAGTTACTGCAAACACGGATCTGTGTTGTACTCTACGTTGAGGAAATGCTTCGGAATAAAGCCTTTGAGCCTCTCGACTACTTCCTAGAGCAGCAGCGCCGTAAAAATATACAAAATCAGCGTATTCTTCGTTACTATACCCGGACATTTCTTTTTATTTATTACTTTTTATTTATCAGTTGAAAAGATGTGGACTAATGATTACATATTTAGTAAAACTGCAATTTGTATCCTAAATGAAAATGTCTTAAGTGGTATTTTTAACCACAAACCATAGAGGATAATAAAATTTGTGGGTCAAAATAAACTCAGGAAAATTGCTTAGAATTAAAATGTAAATATTCAAACCGCAATATTTACAGGTAATACACGTGCCCCTAAAAGATTACCTGTAATTCGTCCAAAAATTGGAATTGCTTTAAATTTGAACACATTTTCTATTTTAATAGATTACTGAAAATTGTTGTAGTTATTTCTGAAAAAGGTTTCACTGTGTTTCACTTTGTTCTGGTGAAAAACTTACTCAACACTGGGTAAAAACGTCAAACCCCCGTAGCTCCCAGGGGGTGAAGTTAGATCCCCCCCTCCTCCCACACATTTTTTTTTGTTTCTTACCGAGATCTATCACCTCCTTTCATATGGCCATCCTAATTCAGGACACCTTGTATTATAGGTCATCTATCATATATGATGTATATAGTATACCCTGGAACTGTAATAAAATTGGCGCCAAATAAAGATTGTTGTTAGAGCATACATTTTTGATAATCAGCTTTCCCTTTCATACTTTTTCGCAAAATCATGTCATGGTAAAAAAAAACTCTGCCATAGTTACCATTGAATGCCCACACACCTACGCAACGCATGACATCAGTAAATATTTTCAGACAGCTCAATCGCTAAAAAATAATAATAATTACTATAAATAAACCAAAGTAGGACCATTCAATATTTTCCGTTTATACCACAGGATACTATTAATATTTCCTTTTTAGTTTCTTGTATAAACTCATTTCCCAACGTTAAAAGCATGGAACGGAAGCCTGAAATTATTTACCCTAGAGACTATATTGAGAGGGTAGATATATAGGTATAATTAGCACGCTATTAATACAACCCCGTCTTTAGAGAAAACTCACTTTTTCAATTTACTTCTTGCAAACGGAAATTTATTAAAGCACTTTCAAAATCAATTTTAATAAAGCTCGTCCTTAATATAAACTTTTCCTAGAATACATAAATCTGTATTTTTCATACAGCTAAGGATAATAATCTCAGCAAACGAGTGAATTCCCTCAGCATCCATCCATCCATATTTATCATATGAAAATGATTTTTCCGCATATTGTGGGATGTTCGATAGATTTCTAAATACCCTTCCAAGTTACAAAAGGCAGATTTATGAGGGTCGAATCACTTTTGTGCGTTTTCTTTTTACCATAATGCTTTCTTGCTTAATAAAAAGGCTCCTCCACGTTTCAGCATTAAAATTCATTGTATGATGGCAAGCAAGTTTCAGAAGCTTTCAATTTGAATAAGTAATTCAATACTTGAAACCTTTTTCCTGCTAAAGCTAGTCAGTTCAGCTGCTCCTCGAAACACAACGGGGTGAAAAACTTTTCGGTTCATTCTTAACTCCCACATGACTTTTAAGGATTTTTCAAATCCATTTTTCTCTCTCACGAAAAACACTTACATCGAGGAGGAGCACTGGAATTAAGGAATTGAGTTTTTGTGCTAACTAAAATATATTTTTAAATTGAAATTTGTACATTAATGTTGCACCTATAGCGTGCTTTTCGTTTTTATTGAAAATTAGCTAAGTTAAAAAAAAAAAGGAAAAACGATAAAGGGGTACTAAATTATATGTAGCCAGGTGAACCAGGGTATAAGTGTAGATGGCAACTAAAGGTAATTTATTCCACTTGATCAACTCGGACAGAAATTAGTATAAATTGATGCTATCTAACAGAATAAATTAATATGTCGGGGAGAGTTAAAGGAAAGTTAAAGTTAAGATTTGATTTGTTATACAACTTGTTTAGCCGTTTTAATGGGTATTTCAGGATATAGGTGTCAAACCAAAACTTGTGAAGTAACTTCAAGAACTCTCCGAAATACCTTCATGTACAGGCCGGACGAAAAGTTTATTTACATTAATTTTAATCAAGTTTAACTGACAACTGCTTATATATATTTTTTTTATTTCCATTGCGTATTATAATTCATTCATAAAGTCTTAAAAGTAGCATCGATATTTAATATTTCGAATGACGACAATAACAAGCATTATCCTCCATTTGAAACTGCCACAGATATACATTAGTTCCGCTAGATAAAGCTTACATCTTTAAATTAAATTATGAATATAAGAAACAAGTGCTAGTAGTCCTCAATAGAAAATATTATATGGTGACTGTAAAGATTCATATCTCCAAAACGAAGCCCAGTGCCGTTGCAGTTTTTGGAATACAGATAGATAAGATAAGATAGATGGCTTCACAATAAAAATACAAAAGAAAAAGGTTCTAAAGGTTCTAAACAGTAAATAATGATATTTAAAAACATACTACTATCAAAAACAAAACGATCAGTCTTGCAGTTTATTTTTGAGGAAAAAACAAAAGATTTAGCTTCATTTGGCATTTGAATAAAAAAATTAGTTGTTCCGTTCTCTAGATATGATGTTTCGAAAATAACGTTTCATCGTAAAATTTCGAAATCTCAAACACCCCAGCAGGGGGGTTTGCCATCAAAACTAAAAAAAAACACACATTTTTAAAATAAACTCGGCTCCCAGGATTGAGTTTTGAACAAATTTGCGACTAAAACTACAAGTTCAAGACTTATGCGGGGGTAAGCCAGTTATTATAAAGAGACGACTTCTTTAACATCTTTCATTTTTAAGACAGGGGGACGAGGGATCCCAAGCACGGTGGGCATTATGCTATCCTGCTAGAAAAACCCATCACCAAAACCTTCCAGTCCTCTTAATGAAGCCCATCAGGTCTTGGTGAGGAAGATTTTTTAATTCATCTACAGATTGGAGGGCAGTCCAGAGTATCCAGCCTGCTCCGGGAGAAGGCCGGATAAGTACACAGAAAGTGTTCGGTTATCTCAGGCTTTTCTTCCAGGCAAGACAGACACTCATGGCTGTAAGCCATTCCCATCCTTGATAGATTCGCATGAAGCCAACTGTGACCGGTTATGATACCAACCGCAATTCTACATTGTTTCCTTCCAAGCCACATGAAAAAATCAGAGATATTCCTATTGGGCCCATCAAGAAGCAATTTTGTGCAGCTGCAAGTACTCAGGTTCTATCATCTCTGCTGATTCTTCCTATGAAAATCCGCTTTGATGACAGACCTGATACCAGGGGCGGATCCATGACTCTTGTGAAAGGGGCGCAACTTTGGTTTAAAAACGGTATAAGCTGAAAACATATCAACCGTTCGAAGACACTCGCTACCACTCGCAAATGTCAAATGCAACAAATTTATCATTTAAAAGATACCTGTCGAACAGATAAGTGAGTGGCTAACACTCGGACCGAAGAAAGTTGCTCAACGTTCAACTTATGCCACTCGCGAAAGTCAAATGAGGCGTTAAATTATTTATTTTGTTTTGGTTTGTAAATAATGAAAGTGTAAAGCTTCCAAATCATACCTTTTAGTTAGTAAAAATAGGGGAACACATTTTGTTCAAATTGATCAATTCATCATAAATTGTAACTATGCAAAATACAGGAATTAAAGGGCTACGTACTTTACCTCTACTAAATTCAAGGAAGTTCGATTTTTTTTTTGAAATATTATTAAGGCAAGATCAGGGGATACCTTATGATGCAAACCACAGCATGGCATGGTGATAAGGAAAGGAATTTGGAAATGTGGGGAGAGTGGTGGAGGTGTTGATGTATGTCATCGTAAAATTTCGTAAAATGTATGTAGGTGGTAAGCAAGTAGATGGTAGAGTGTTCAATATTCGCACAGTTCAGAATAAAAAACATCGCGGAATTTTACTGTGCGGTCGAAAGTGGTTTGAAGGGTAAAATGATTCTAGTGTACGCAAGGCTTGAATTCAGACCGTAACTTTAAGATTCTAGTTTGAGTGAGACGGAGACTCATTCTATGAAGTTTGAGGGAGACAGATAGTGACGCTTTCGAGTCAGAGATGCTAACTTTTTGTTAAATATAGTAAAACATTTCCTTTAGTTTAAAATTAAACACCAGTTATTTGGATGGTAAGATTTATTATTTACAAGAGATGTTGAAACTGCCTTTCTTCAGCTGTAATACAAGCTCGACATCTTCTTAAAAAAGATTGGGTTATCAGACGGGCAAATCTTCCGTTGTTAACCAATTCAACTGCATCCGTAATTCATTTCCGAATGACTCTCCGTCTCACTCAAACTAGAATCTTAAAGTTACGGTCTTATGGTACCCATTCACTTACAGTCCGCTTGCAGGCCGTGGACTGTTAGATCTGGACTGCAGATGAGAACTGATGGAGGCCATACATTATTCAGTTTGACTGACGGCCCATACCTGCAGGCCATATCTGTCAGGCCGCGGCCTGCAGGCAAACTGCATTTTCCGCACGCACTATCAGTTCGCCTGACAGTCCAACTTCATATTTCAAAGCGATAAAATAGCTGTTGCAAAGAAAAAGAAGTTGTGCTTCTTAGCTGTGTTCTTTTGGTTCTGTGCACTGCAGAATACAGGAGATTTCGCATAGAAGTAGACGTTTTTTTGAAAGCATAGAGAGAATAATCTAGTTGCCATGACTTTAATTCTTACAAAATGTAAAACCTACCAAATTTTGCCCCAAAGTTTATCAAGATCTGTTTCGACATTTTGCAAGGATTTAAGTCATTGAAATTTGATCATTTTCTCTATACATTCAAAACCATTTCAACTTCTATGCACTCTATACAAGTCAATTCAATTCGCAATCTCCTGTGTTCTGCAGTGCACTCCACGGAGCCATAAGATCACACGGACAAAAATTAAAAAAAGATTTTGAGTGAAAAATTGGATCCTGGAATGCGAGAAATATTTGCATAAGAAAAGGTTAAGAAGCAGTAACAAGGACGATTTGAAGAATTATGTTCGTATGGATGATCGGTTCTTTCAAATTTTACATTAAAAACAAATAAGAAAGCTAGAATTGGCTTAAGACAAATTATAAGTAATACCCTAAATAAATGCCCTCCCGCATGTAATTTCGTATGGGCGGGTTTGATTTTTGAACTGTTTTTTCGGATATATTTCTAGAACGGTTCATCGGATAGTAAAAATTATCATAACACATTCCATAGGTTTACCTATTCTGAAGAAGTGTTCAGTAATACAAAAACGTCTACGAGTGACGATGTTCACAGTAGGAAGATGCTGTACCTTGGGCATGTGTGTACCTTGGTCATTTCAATTTCCACACGGACTGTAGCTACAACCTACATAAACGCACTTTTATCCGATTTTACTAATCAACACATGACACTTGCACCACAGACATGGCAAAAAAGCCATAAAGCGGTCTTTAGATAAAAAATAAATTATAGATGTATATCTATAGCAATTTTTTGTTTAGTAAATGCCTTATCGAATATTGCTATTCTTGGTTGAATTAAAAGCGTTATTTTATTTAACTCTGTTGATATACCATAATTTCTTCTTAGTAAATTATAAATGTCCAAGGTACAATACCCCACTGTCCATGGTACAGCTGCATGTTGTACTTTGGACAGAAAGAAGGACCCTCGTATATCCTAAAATATCAATTTTTAACTGCATATTCGACAATTATTGGAAAGGTTATCGGTTAGACAATCTATAATAATCGGTTGCTTAAGATTTGTCCCATTAGTTTTGTTAAAAAAAAAAAATACTATTTCAAAAAAGGTACCAAGGTACAGCACCTTCCCCTATACGTAAAAACTCTAAATTTTTATATGCAACACCAAGAAGTGGTTGCTCATTTATGCAACTATATTTACTATTTTTATAAAAAAGCTGTATATTAACTTTCAGCTCTCTACATTGACGCGTTATTAGGAGGTGTCCAAAAATAATAGTGAAAAACGAAATTTTTGTATGGAAACCTCACAAAGGAGATACCCGATTTTTTCCATTTTCGAAATTAAATTTACTTTTTCTTTTGTAAACCCAGTGCGCAAAATTTCAGCTCTCTAACGCAACGATTACACGAGTCAATAGACCTGACGGACAGTCCTGATTTTGTCTGTCAAATTTACTGACAAAAAACGATTTGCGTTCTATCAATTGACCAGTCTGTTCATAATAAAATGCCGTCAAGCGGTGCAGACATTCCTTTTCTATACGCATATCAAACAATTTCTTCATTAATCCGTCTTTATTCTATAAAAAATAAACAATAAAATGTATGTTAAACACATTTCAGTCATTTCCCACTCAAAAGAGAAAATATTAGGAATATAAACACAAATATCCACTAGCATCTACCTTTTATTTTCAATCTCCGCCATCTTAATTGTACGTTTGACAGTTTATTGACTAGTCCGTACTGACTCGTCAGAAATCTTGTCAGTACAGACTGGTCAGTAAAAAAGTGTAGTCAGTAGGGGTTTACACGAGCCTATGTAAGTGCCAATTGCTGTCAGAGTCAGTTCTACTGACTCGTGTAATCCCCGGGTATACGCGTTCTGGAGTTATTGTGTGCACAGATGGGCAGACGAACAGACGGATGGACAGACGGACATGCAAAAATTAAAATTTCTCTTAATATTATGAGTGGGTGTTCAATCAATTTCATTCTTACAGAATTATGTCTACGCGTTGCAAACGGAATGATAAACGTAGAGCACCCCATGATTTCAACCAGGATATAAAAAGATCACCAGATTAAGACGTGCTATATCCGCAGAAGAGAGACTTATCGCAACCTTGATATTTCTAGCCACTAGACGTAGCTTGGAAGATTTAAAATTTTCAACGGCGCAAGCTTTAGAAACCATTCTACCGGAGACATGGCAATGCATTTATAATGCTTTGAAAAACGATTACTGGATTTTGATTTGATTTGCCATAACGCCTTATAATTACGAAATATAAATAAATTGTAATAAAATCGTCCTTTTTTTAGATTTTTGTATGCTGGGTTGCGCCTAAAATATTTTACTGAAACAAAAGTACCAGACGACGGCCGTGGAGGAAAAGAAATAATGTTGCAAGTGTAATACCATTTTAGAATCCTTATTAAATGCGTCAACTTTTAAAGTTACTTGCCAAACTGGCGTAGTACATTTTTTTTTCAGTACAGTCAGTTAAAGTTGGGCAAAGTATTAATTTTCTATTCTTGGTTCCGCAAAATGGGACATTTTCTTCCCACCTGTAGCAGTTGGCTTAGAATTTAAAGCAACAGGTTACATAAGTACTACTCGGGATTACACATGAACAAAAAAATTGAAAAAAAGTAAAAATTTATAGCAACAGGAGTTAAAAAACCATCACAGGGTGTACATTTCCTTGAAAAAAAAGATATAAAATGCCTATGATATAAAAAATACATGACTTAGATTTTTTTAAATAATTTTTCTGGTAACTATTATGATTTGGCTTATCTCTGACGTCGACTTCCGGGACACCCTGTATGTAGGCTAAATTTTGTTGGGAATCGATTAGTTGAAAATCCTTCATTGTTACTCGGCGAATTTGTCAATTATTTCATTCAATTTTCAAAAGATTTCTTTCCTTGTATGGAGTATTTTTTAACTACATATAATGAGTACTGGTATAATGATGGCAGAGAATAATTGGAATCGAAACCACGTAAACCTCCCAAATAACAATTTGCAGGGAAATATTTGTTGTTGTTGCTTCGGAGTTGTAATTGGGTTTATTGGAAAATTGTTTCAAGACCGTTAAAATGTTACTATAAATAAAAGTGTCATTATGGTCATTTCTTGCCCAATTTACGAATGTTTAAATCAAAGCGTTTCTATACAGTTACAATGCTCCAGATTCAATACTTGGTGATAGTAATATCACTACATTTCATATAAACAAATTAGAAAACAGTTTATCTGCAACCGTTTCTAGACAAAAAGAGTTTTTACGATATTGCACACCGTTAACAAACTTTATTACACCCAACCAGTTTGCAACCAATTTATGTTTTGCTCATACGCAAGTTATTTTACATCTGCTTGAGTCGGTTATGAAGACACTGCAATAATAAAAACTTTCACTGACTTTGTGAAATCGTTCCAATATAACCAACGTGCAACTATATATATCTGCTTCAGGTTGTCTAGCAACTCCATAGATTCGTTGCGAGTTGCAGAATAGTCTCAATATGACCCACGTACAACTATAAATCAGCTTCAGGTTGCCTAGTAACGCAATATATCGTTGCATGTGGCAGAATAGTCTCAATGGCCCTTACTCATGAAAATATGATAATTTCGAAATTTATTAGTTTGATGTTAAAACGAAATTATGAAAATAGTTAATTGCACTACCAATGAAAAATATAGAGTCGGAATTAGTTAATTTCCAAATTTTGTCATGTGGAACAAACTTCAACTGTATTTGTAAAATCTGAACCAACCCTTAATAAACTTCATGTACTGTCATTCGTTTGTTCTGAGAGAAGTTTTCTTACAAAAATATGGAAAAATCTGATTTAACGGTAGACCAAGAAAATTTGCTAAAAAACACGGCAAATATTGAATTGTAAACAAAGATAAATGAAATAAAGAGGAGAAAATTGGACTCAAGAAATGAAAGATGCACTCATCAGTTTTGTAGGTCCCCATGTTCGCATTATAGACTCGAAATAAAACTGTTCCACGGAAATAAAAAAAAAATATACTGCTTGGAATGATATTGACAAGCAAATACAAGCTGTTGGATATAATTTTGCAATATCAAGATTAAAAGAAGCTTGGAATCGAATAAAAGCAGATATAAAAAAGCAAACTAGAAATTTTAAAAAACGACAGTGAAATAGATGACGTAATGTGGGAAGTTAAGGATGTCATTGATGCACAAATTCGTAAGGACAGCGTACAATTCGATAGTGACACCGTTCTTGATGTAAGTACTAAATTTAAAATAACGTTTTTTTACGAGTAATTAGCACTTATTATAGAATACTACAATAAATCATTCTGAGATAGAAAATAACAATTTAGAAGATGTTGATACTACTGATGTTAATATAGTCAATAAAGTATTCCCATCTAAAAAAAAAAAAAAAATTTAATAAACGGACAGTAACCCAAACAACAACTGAACACATATTATATATTTACTAAACTTGTTTTTTGTCGTAATGGATTTTTTATTTATTTTAAAAGTATTTAGAAATAAATTGTATATTCAGCATCACAGATTACCCATATTAAAGAAAGTTTAGATATGTTACAGGCTGCAAGTACTTACCTGAACATTTATGGAATAAAAGCCTTTCCTGCATCTGTAGTGACCGATAATTTCCTAACCAGGATTTTTAATTTTAATGTGAGTGCAATCAATTACACCTATGCATTGACGAGATTGGGCTATTGAATAAAATCCACATTTAAGTTTCATTATATAATCATGCACTGTTTTTGAAAGTGAATAAATTGCGGTCGTTTTTTCGCTATAGCGTTAACTGTTTTCCTAATAGTCGACTAAAGATTTGCTGTTAGATGCCGTGAACATCAGCTACTTTGATTTGTTTTACAATTATATATATCTTCTCGTACAAGGTCAACAATAAACTTTGCAGTGTCTTTATTTAATCTGCTCAAAATTTGATTGTCTTAACATCAAATTCTTCGTTCGTATAGTACTCGAACGGACACACACTTTTTTTTTATAAATTTTTACTTTACGTGAATGAAAGCAATCTTCCAATATTCTGAAATCAGTTTAAATTTCCTCATCTGAAGTCACAGGTGATAACATTTGAAAAATTCATTACAAAATTTGAGGTTAAATTCAACTTGATATAATTTTGTGTTGTAACTAATTTTAGTATCAGCTTAGTTACAGAAACCTGAGATTAATACAATCATGATTAAGCTAATTTTTCAAGTACAGCTTAGTTTAAAATTATTTATTTCATAAGTAAGGACCAATATGACCAACGTTCAACTAATGACGTCGACTTATTGAAATCATGAGCCTAATTGCTCATTTCCGTAGAAGAAGTTGAAGCGAGCAAAAATTATTTTCCGATAAAATTACATATTATAGTTTTTGTTTCTTTACGGTGGTGTTAATCAGTTATATAAGTGCCATACATTGTTTAAAATTTGTCTATGTCATTTGTTGATATAATTGATCGAATTAGACCATTATTACATTAGAAGCGCAAATGCAAGTGACCCTGAAATTAATACTTGAAAAATTTCACGCTATATTGGAAGATTCACAAAAGGAAAATATTTCAGAAGAAAACTTGAACAATTTTCCTATGGAAACATTGGAACAGTTAGGTGAATGTGATATAAAAATAAGAAGCAAAGCATTTTACAAACAATGCTTGGTATGTTGATCCAATCCAATTTTTCAGAAATCATATAAAAAAATATTGTAGCTGCGGAGGCTTTCGAGATGTGGAGGCTCTAATGGCGCAAGGACTGTAGTTAATTTACTTTTAGCAGACAAAGTCCTGGTGCTTTTCTCCTGGAGTGGAAGCTCACCTAAAAGAAGTTTTTGTGCTTACAAAGATTTATTTAATATGATTATACAAGCACTTAGAAGGACACACCCAAACTTCACAGAACACGATGGTTCCACATTCTTAAAAGACCATTTGAAACATGCTGGAACTAGAATTCAAGCTAATATGTAGGTACTAATATAGTTATGACAAGCGAAAAAGCTAGAATTGGTCCAAGACCAATTCTTACGATACCCGAAATGAATGCCCGTATGAAATTTAGTATGGTCACCCATTTGAGCAATTTTAATTTTTTGCATTGGTTTCTAGCATATATTTCTGGAACGGCTCGTCGGACAGAAAAAATGATTATTACCAATTTTATAGGATTTCTTATTCTGAAGAAGATTTTAGCACAATAAAAATGTCTTGGACTGATCGTTTTCAAAGTATATGTAAATAACCAAAAATTTTATATGGCAACACCAAAAAGGGCTTGCCCGATTTAGTCCATTTTTGAAATTTTATTTGCTATTACTATGAAAATACAATGTAGCAAGCTTGAGCTTTCTATATCGCTGTGTTCTCAGGTAGTTTCCAAATATATAGTGGAAATCGAAATTTTTGTATGGCAGCCCCACGAAGGAGTTGCCCGATTTGTCTCATTTTCGAACTTAATTTTAATTGTTTTTTTAATGTCATGGCAATAAGGTTGCTGACTTATGCTTTGGACATATACCTGCAAATAAATGGTAATTCTACATCTACATCTAATTTCACCACTCTTTCATATCACAAAAATCAAATTTAAAATTATTCAAAAATTGAATTTTAAATATTCGATGTTGTCAAATAAAATTTTACTTTGCAACTGACTTAATGCCGATATTCATTTAATAAATATCTTTTTCTCTTGATTTTAAAAGAGTTTCCGCAAACTAAAGTACAACATCATGAACATTTAAAGATACAAGTACTTTTATTATCTGTATAACAATTATATTTATACAACGAAGTCTGTGTTCCCAGTAATGTTCAACAATTGTGGGCGAGTAACTGTGGGCAAGCAATTGTTGGGAGCAATTATGCGCACATCATTTAAGATATATCTCGGTAATTCAGCCAAGTATACACTGACCAAAATTGGAACTCATAAGAACAGGATATACTTTGTCTCATTAGGGCGCTGATTGTCGCATTGTACCTAATCCGTGCAATTAGACTGCCAAGGCAAGTGCTCGCGCTAGGCCCCTAGGAAAAGTATAGCATTTTCTTAAAAAGAATCATCTATTTACATATATACTTCTAACATGTACATGTATTTTATTTTTAATCTAGCCCGGAGAAATACCTACTTCACACGAGACAGAAAATTGGCACTTCAGGAATTTGAGTATAACTTTCCTGGTCTAGTAAATCGAAAAAACGTAAGTAGTTGAATAAAAAAATTTATTTATTTATGAAATAGAACAAGTGTTTGATTTTTTTTTCCCAAAATTGTTGAAAGGATAACGTGTCAGACAGTTCCTACCTTATACAATTTCAGCAGCACATTTAACTTAATTTTCCGTGACTGATGCAGTACTATTCACCAAATTTGTAGTATCGTTTGCATCATCTTTTGCCCATTCACCAATATCATTTACTTTGTCATTTACCCAGTCTTTAGTAGAGTTTGCAGCACCATCTATCCAGTTTGCCACTTTATCTACAGAGCGATTGATCCAACCTTGAGTACTTTTCACAGCACGATTTACCCAATTCTTAACAGCTCCAGTGAACCACTCTCCGAAGGGAGAACTGCAACAGTTCTGAATTGTAAGTAGCGAACACAAAGTGAACAAGATTATTTTCATTTTTATGGGATGCGATCAATAGACTTCAAGTATTGTGGAGATTTGTAAATGAACTGGCATTAGAATTATCCACATCCATTATATAGTAACAAATTTTATCTTGTGTTCCACATTTTTCTTACTATTTTAGTAATCAGATCAAATATTGATGGAATTTATGCAAACATGTTGAAAAAACAATTTACCACACGCGTATCGCAGTTTTTACTGGTTAACATTCGGCAACTGTTCAAACAGACGTGAGCTTCCAAATATCTTAAACTGTGTAACGTTTGTTTGCGCATTCTGGTTGCTTTTTATAGCCTAACATGCGTATATAATGTTTTTATATTCTTTAAACGGTTTGAACGAAATAATATTTTTCATATCATCTGCCGAAAACCTAACCTGAGGGTGTTATAACAGAGTGTAAAGACAATTGTAGTCTTATGAGCCTAATTGAAGATGCCTTTAAATATATCCTCCCATTATATCATTAAAGAATGATTCTACGAACGGTACAAGTGGTCATGAAACATTTCTTAGGTTTTAACAATCCAGGAACCCATCAATACAATAAAAATTTCAGCATGGCATATCTAAGTCTTACACGCCAACAGCTTAAAAACACAACTGAGAATTTAGTTCTTAGTTTGATTATATTAAAAACTTGGAAATAGACCAACAGTTACCCCTGGCACAGGAATATAGTGATTGGCTTTCATAAAGCTGTATCACCACTACAATCACAGGTGTTTATTTTTTTCCACGCTTACGAAATTACATTCACCTAGAAATCATAAAATCACTTCAAATGCTTAGAACTGGAAAGAAGAATGTTAAAAAAAAATGATCGCATCATCATCTTCAAGCTTTGCACAAATAACGCAAGATTTTAAAAATGTTGCATCAAAACATGAGAGCAAATATTATGCAAAACCATAATCCCATAACTTTCTTCACTCTCCCCGATTATCTGATGCCTTACTCTAAAAAGTTTTGCGTACTGGGGTGTTATTATTTTTGTTCACCCACTCGTTCTGGTCTGGATCTTCCTTTTTTTTTGTCACAATACTCCAAGGACTACCTTTTACCATCCATCGAAATATCGTCCTGAAGCAATTTAAGTCGCTTTTTTAGTTCGTTTTCTGAACGCAAAATCTGTGATGCTAAGACAGAACCCGATATGTACAAAAATTTGTTTTGGGTTTGCCACCGACCATGTTTGCAGAGTAATGAGCATGGCGGAATTTTGCTGAGCTACTTATTCTAGGAGCATTAGATCTACGTTGGTTTTTTTCTATCATATTCTACGCAACAGTTTGTACATGTTGGCATTAAAAACAAATATTTAGTTTTATTGGACGTTTCGGGCTCTTCCTATCACGTGTGGGCCCATGACCCCGGGATCCATGAAGCCCCCTAGCCGCTGGGATAATAGACCGACTGATGACCAACCAGTAAAATAATATAATACAACTTAGTTTAGCTCTTATATTTTGGCTACTAAAAGCAAATCTCTGGATTTATACAAAATTCTATATATAGCAAGAAATGTTAATACAAGGTAACAAAAAAAGCATCATTGTCATTTTATGGTGCTTGGAGGCTCAGTCTTTTTAAAATTTCCTGCATTTGGTCATGGTCTACCTTCAATAAATAAACTCTATTTGGTAATCAGAGAAATTGGTTTCTATTAATTTGATACTAGCCACTCTGCTTGGCTAAAGTTGGTATAAGGTTGTAACGATCGGGATATTTTGGATGGGATTCCAATCGCGACGCTTTACGTTATCTAATGTGCCCTGGCCGCCACTTGTCTAAAGACGGCCATGCTATTAACTATTCAAGGTGTCTCCTCCATGGTGGTCTATATTGCAGCAGGTGATAGTATTCACACCTATATAAAAATTATAAAAATAAAATTGTGAGGTTGGTCAGTGGGGGGGGGGGGCGCATGCCAACAGTTTCGGTTTTACAGGGTGATTCAGAAAATATCCTAGTTTTTTACATAGTACCCTGTATAAAAAAAATTTCTTTAGTTATTATATAATTATTGAAAGGACAACTTGTTCAACATTTCCTAGTTTACAAAATGCCCAACCGGACCCCTCGTCTTGTCCTAAATAGAATTTAGTTATAACAAAAAATAAACAAAAAAGGAAAAATTGCTTATTCAAACCGTAGTAATAGTAGAAATAAAGTTGGGTAAGGGCCTAATAGTTTTTTGTTTGTTTTCTAATTCAAATTCCATTATAAAAAAACTGTATATACAGGCTTAGAACAAAATTACTAAATTTTGAAATAGCTGTTCGTTTTTCATACCACAGGAAAGTTTTTAGTACAATAAAAATGTCTAGGACTGATCGTTTTCAAAGTATATGTAAAAAACCAAAATTTTTATATGGCTACACCAAGAAGGGGTTCCTCGATTTATTCCATTTTTGAAATTTTATTTTCTATTACTATAAAAACACGATGTACCACATTTCAGCTCTGTACATCGACGCGTTTTCAGGCAGTGTACAAATATATAGTGGAAATCGAAATTTTTGTATGGCAGCCCCACGAAGGAGTTGCCCGATTTGTCTCATTTTCGAACTTAATTTTACTTTTTTTTTTTTTTATATCCGTATACAAAATTTTAGTTCTCGAAGTACACGCGTTCTCGAGTTATCGTGCCCACAGACGGACGGACGGATGGACGGACAGACATGCAAAAATCAAAATCACTTTTAATTTTATGCGTGGGTGTCCAATCCATTTTGCTCTACCATCAATATTTCTATGCGTTACAAACGGAATGACAAACTTAATATAAAAAAAATGAGGGCAGATTCCAGATTTCTTCCCTTTTGGAATAACATTTCAGCATGAAGCGGGGTCATTCCATTCAAAATAGGCAACAGGAGTTACATGACCGTCACCAACTTTTTTTTTTAATTTTACATACTTTGAGGGTTTGTGAAAATAAAAATTCGAATTAAAAATTTTTCTTATACAATGCGTACTTCGCGAGTTATGCTATTTCCAGAATTTCGTAGAAATGCTGTCCTGGCCTTCTTTACAAATTCATATATATTTTTTTGTTTATGCTAGCAGAGTGAATTATGGTTCATTTGAAAGATAGGATATTAAGCTATCTAAGAAAAATAGAATCTTAAAAATATACGCGAAAAAAGACATTAAGGGTAAGGATTTTGTCTCTTATCTTTAAATATCCTGGAAGATGTACTTTTGATTTTGTTCATTTTTTTATATTTTATACCTTATAATTTATATTATCCATTAAAACTCATTAAAATTTCAACTTGCGATTTCTACGGGATCGACGAATAAAAACTCATGAAAATGTCGCAAATATACTTTTATAACTACCTACAACAAAAAAAAAAATCTATACAGGGTGTCCTGTATGTGGTCTTGCATCTGAAGGCTATGGATAGGCATTGCTTAGACAAGCAAAAACTTGGATGGGAGATTGGGGAAAATCTTTACCGTTTTCGATATAGCAGGATTTAAAAATATTTGGGCATGTTTTTATACATCACCCTGTAACTTCTTAACATTGCAGCCTATGATGATGATTTAAAATTTCTTAGATTGATAATTGTTGGACGACCTCTGCAATGGTGTACAAATTTTACCCGTCCCCTTCTTCATTTTGAAGTTATGGTTCAACAAATTTAAAATGTCCGGTTATTAACTACTACATTTATTAAAAACACGTCATCAACATCAATTTTTTGTATGGGAGCCCAAAAGTTTCCTTTTAAAACGACCTAAAACTTAGCTCTTTCTTTTTCCCTTTTTCTTAAGCATGTCGTATCTGACGAAAAAATTCAATAAGTGCCAGAAAGTAGTACTATCGGAGCTATTATTGTTTTATTTCGTTCTGTGTTATCGTTTTCATACGAACAGGGTCTGCATTTGGAGTTGCCAGCAGTGCTGGCATATCGATTGGAAAAGTATAAAATAAACTTAGAAACTACTAAAACTACTAATCATAAGTGCGAATATTTTTTCCAAGAATTAACTTTAGTTATAAGTTCAAGGAATTGTTTTTGTTTTCTTTTTAAATTTGAATCGATATATGCTTACCTAAAAATAAAGCACACATGATTTTTTTTTACTTCCATAACTTAAAAAAATTTCTAAATTAAGGCCAGGTTTCCAAGGCACCAGCCAGTTCTTTCGTTGCGTAAACGTTTCAGTGTGATACAAAAAAAAACCTTTGTACAACAGTTTTAATCCAGGTGCTACAATTTTAGTTTTAGATCAACGTTACTGTTAAGTCGCAGTGTGTTTTTCCACCCCGTTGCAAAATAACGTTACTGTTAAGGCGCAAATCTTCTTAGTTGATAGTTGTTGATAATTGGCTATTGCAACTATGGTTTTAGAACTGTTTTTCAACAGTTTTACAACTTCATTTGGTTACTTGGGCTATTTACCCAAAAACATAGGAAAATGTCCATAGTACATACCGAAACCTTCTTTGAATTAACTCCGGATAGCAGCTACATTACATGAAGAATATGGTCATTAACCTGGAACACAGTATTTTGGTTTTGTCGTATCTCTTTTTTCGTAAATATTGTACAAACATAATGTTCGTTGCTCTCAGCTGTACTAAATAGAACACAATAAATAAAAGCATATAGGCATACACATATATATATATATCTATATTCAAGATAGAATCACCATTAAATTACTATAAAGGAAATATAATTATCCTTACTGAGATAAAACAAACGAAATCCCAACAAGAGCGAGGTTCTTTGGCTAGCTAGAAAGCAAGCAGGCGAAATAAAATTTATGTGTGTTTGCGATGTAATAAATACCTCCGTAGTATGTGATTAGGATGCTCTGTGGCGCCTACATAATAATATATGTAGTGGAAGCTGGAAGGGTTATAAAAAGGCTGCTCTTATGAAACAAAATTTCAAGAGAGAGCGAATAAAATTTTGTTACCATGCGTTATCGTGATATACATATATTTCAAGTTTCATTAAACAACCTAGCTATTCTGGATACGAACAAGTAAAATAGCCACCTATAAAATTTCTCATCTCATGGACCATAAAATAAATATGTAAGTAGGTAAGTGCATGAAAGTTTCATATATTTGTGCATGGGTACTTGTAAACATTCAAAACTAAAAAAATGCTCTTACGACCAAATACCGAACATGTTGTGAGACTATGAAATATTATATGCCGATTGTCTGGGCACAGACATAAAATCTATGAAAAATGCATAAGCGTTAGCAAATCACAGAATAATCCAAATGTCCCAGATATATATATTGCCTAAGGGTTGAAAAAGTTGCTACGAACTACAAAGAGTTAAAAGTTTTGTAAAAATTCAAAATTATACTGTTAAATGTATGTGTGTTTACAGAAAGTCGTAATTGTTCGTAGGTTAGCTACCAAGTCCATTGGGAAAAGTTTATTGGATCACGGCGGACTAAATTCTTTAATTTGAAAAATTTGAATTTCAATTTTCAATAATAGCTAGAGAGATGAATAAATAATAATGGGTTGGTGGCCTATTTTACGATCTTACTAATTGTAATTTTCTAGTTTTTAACAAAATTTGTAGAAAAATTGATAATTTTAATTTCACAAATTTTCTGTGCTACAAAATTGTAGTTGTATTCTGCAATAGGAAATTTATAGGAATATTTAATTTTGTGTTTCACCAAAACTTATTTGTAATTACAATTACATAAGCTACAAATTTGTAGACATAGAACTTTCTTGTATATTTCTGATTCACTAAACAGATTGGAGTTACAAAATGTGTACAGTATACGAGAATATTTCACAAGAGACAGGTGCTGTGTAATTTTCTACAATTTTAACTTAAATTTGTAACATTGATTTCAATAAGAAAATGTTGGCTTTGATGGGTTGCAGACATAGCAGCAGTGATTGTAGCGGAAGTAACGATTTTGCTTTGAGTTTCGCCGAAAAGTATACGGACACTTCATTTACAAGAATAATTTTTAGAGCGGGATAAAAACTATCAAAAAGAAAAAAAAAACTTGATTGATGCATAGACAACACCAGTGGTCCATTTCAAAAAATTCCAAATTACAACTACTAATTTGAATTTGTGGATCACAATTACAAATTTGTAATACGAATTTATTTTTCACAAAGGGTAACCCTCGTTTAACGCGGTAGATTGGTTCTTAAAAACCAGCGCGTAAAACGAAACCGTGTTAATCGAGACAAGAAATCCATACAAAATGGTGGGGTTATTGGTTAAAAAACTATTTTTTTTAATAAGCATTTATTATATAAATTGAACAAAATAATAAAAATAAGAAAATCATATTATAAAATAAATAGAAATATCCATTGCAAGTAATCATATAGGTATCCAAAAATAAAAAGAAAAGATACAAGAATAGATACATTAATGAAAAAAAAATTAATTCAACAATTTTTCTGCCCCTTGCAAAA
Source organism: Dioctria linearis (assembly GCA_963930735.1). NCBI lineage: Eukaryota > Metazoa > Arthropoda > Insecta > Diptera > Asilidae > Dioctria > Dioctria linearis. The sequence continues at coordinate 60,401,952 of OZ005742.1, forward strand.
TTTGTTATTAGGAGTTGTCGTTTTGGAGGGAGAACTAAGCTTTTATAGCTCGAATTGACCGATTCTAACAAGTGTAGGTTCGATTCCCGTCCGTGGAAAAAATAAATATCGAAATGTTTGTTGACCTATCATCTAAAACTCGCTTCAGGGTTATAAAATCGGTGATACACATTTGCTTCTTGGATTTATCTATAGTTCCTTTCGAATCTCAATATACGGGGATAACACTTCTTTAAGCTTTCGTTGGAAGTTTAAGCTCCTAGACATGTCTGTATCATGTTCAATAAAAAAATTGATGTCCTAGTCCAACCCTTCGCTCAAATTCTGTGATGTGAAAATTTTAAACTGGCTCTTCTTCTACTTCGCTTTGAATTGTTTTCGTCTATCATAAGGACTAAATCTTCTTCAGTTAAGTCTGTATCCTCAGTATTAACTGTTGAATATCAGGCGATTCTAACTCATCAAAATCTTCACACCCCAGTGCATGTCCAAGTTCAACAATCCTATTTATTTCTGTGTCTCTACCTTGGGTTAAAATATGATTGGAAGCCACAACATCAGGCCACAACTTCTTCCAACTCTTTAATAGAATGCGCAACGAATGAAATGCAATAATTTTAATATTTGGATGACTAAGTTCTAATGGATGGCTTGGATCATTGACAATTAATAGTAGAACCTTGAGGTCTAAGCTTTTTTTTTCATTTCACCCTTGTATCAATACCTACATACCTGGGTATGTTTACAATTTTGAGAATGAAAAAACTTTATCTAATCTTTGAAATTTTTCATCCATCACTTTAGTTATCCTTAAGGGCTCTATTTGTAGCTAATATATGCTATAAAATTTCGAAACGTATTCTGTGGCTCCTCAGAAAATAGACCTGAATTATAAATATACGTTACCAAGCTGAAAGCATACCCAGGTATGTAATACATTTTTTAGGAATGGGGATTGAAAGGAATAAAAGAATAAATTTATTTTTAAAAAAATTTATAGAATTTATTATGATAAAGATTTTTTACATCTGGGGAATTCTGTAGAATGCTCTGCACATACAGGCCTAGTGCACATTGTGTAAGATTTTCGAGTGGGTCGCCGCTTACCTTCCTCTTTGCAAATACCGCAGTTACCTTTTACTTTCAGTCTGCCTGTTTGATCCTGTGCTGCTGGTTCACTTGACGTGGATGTAGATGGGATTGGTATTGGGTGTCCCGTCATGCATTCGATAGCAGATCTGGTCCCGAAGTTCCTCATAATGTACGAATTCGCTGCTCTGATCTGCACAGCTGACATGGTGAGGGCTTCACCAAGATCTTGCAGAAACGTACGCCCCTTATTTGTCTTTTGGTGAGGATTGTGCGTATCGTATATAATGAAGGCTGCCAGAGCAGCCACATCCATAATATTATAAAAAAATGCTAGGGTCCAGCGCAACGTACGTCTTTTTGTGGTATAATGTCCTACCATCTTATCCATATTGTCTACGCCCCCCTTGCATTTGTTGTAAAAGGATATGATTTCGGGCTTTTGGAGGACACCACTAACACTTTTATCGTAATGGACTGTTGAAAGCAAAATTACAGATTTTCTCTTTTTTGGTACGTAAGAGCAAATCGTGGTTTTGGCACAAAATCCAAACTCGGTAGAAAGCGGTTTACGCGAAGGTATAGCTTGCATTTCTGTAGGAATGTATGGTTTATTTTTTTTCAAAGTTCCGACCAGTCCAAGATTCCACGATATCAATAAACGGGCAAGCGGTAATGTTGTGAAAAAATTATCGGCAATAATAGTTTGCCCAGAGTTCTTGTATCGCTGCACTAAATCTTTTCCTACTCGTACTCCTTGGTTTACATCGCGCTGATTATTTATATTGCCAGTATAAATTTGACCTGTCAGCGGGTACGATGTCTTCGAATCACAGGCCCACCAAACTGTTATACCGTATTTTGCAGGTTTTGATGGTATATATTGAGTGAACTTTGTCCTTCCTCTGTATGGGAACAGCTGCTCATCAATGGTTATACAATCATGAGGTATGTAGTTTTTCCGCAAATTTCCGTTTAGCATTTCCCATATATCTCGAATAGGGTGCGCTTTATCAGTCAATGCTCTGCTGGCCCGTGATAATTCGTTGTCAAAGCGTATAAACCTTGAAATGCTCCAGAAGCGATTTAACGACATACTCACTCATTTTCCATAAATCTGAGGTATTTTCAGAATTGGAATGATGAACACCACAGGTGATTAAATTCCCAAATATGCTTCAAATTCTAAAGGAGTAATCGGTTTCCAAACCTTCGGTATACTTGACGAATGTTCTTCATTCCACTTAGCACAGCTCCTTCTGTTGCTTTCTCTGATAATTACATCGCACATTTCTGCTGTTATAATTCTTTTGAATGTTTCAAGTGTCGATATTAATGCCGTTTCCTTTGTAGGCCCACCTAATTGGCGAGCAATATTGTGACTTCTTATTCGGCTGGATGCAGGAGCGTCCTTGTACCAATGTGTTCCATCGGGTGCAACGAAGTATTCCTCAGAGTATTCTCTTGCTACATTCTCTGCTTGCTCATCGTAATCACTATCGTCGGTATCTCTATTTACTTCTGGTGGAATAATTTCATTTTCCGCGTCCGAAAATATATTGTCATCAACCAACTCGTGTTCAGAATCCAGAACCGCTTCATGATCTGATTCATCTTCCTGTTCTATTTCATCTAGTAAACGCTCAACATCAGCACTCTGTTCCTCAGCACTCATACTAAAAAATATAAATGAGTATGAAGAAAAAGTTTGACATTATTTTTCTGGTATAATTACAGTCCAAATCGCGTACGATGAGTTAATGCATCCAATTCCATTTCAAACAATGTTGCGGAAGAAAATAATATATCGAAAAAATCACTAATAAGTTTGAATTATTTACTTCGCTGTAGGTTTTAACTGAACTGTGAATAAAACTGCAGTGAAATGATCTTTTGAACATTTCTGCAGTTCACAACTGATAAAAGCATAAACCACGCCTACTCACTTATATTACAACTACAGTATTACCGCAAGTATGAGGGAATTAGTGACGGTCCGAAAGGAATATATTACCTGAGTGTTATCGATATTGCTTATAATGACCATGATTAGACAGTTCCAGCATGAGGTATGCTTTGCGGTCGATACCTCCAAATGCGATTTATGATCAAATCAGTCAAAGTAAAAGGAAAAAGTAAAAGCCAGTCTCAGGAATGAAAATTTACACTTAATATGAACACATAAACAAATTTTCCTTGAAATACTCGAAAAACTGCATTCCTACCATCAACAATTATCCTACCTCCAAGTTTTGTAAGCCATATGCAGCATACCCACCTTTTGAAACAGACCTAATCATAAAAATAAATTCTTAGGAACTGTTTGACTAAATAGTCTCCTTATATATAAAGCAAAAAAATGAAACAGTTCCACAGAAATATACGTAAATATGGTTACATACCAGGGTATGTTATGGGTTCGTTTACGTAATTTATTTTATCCATTGACACAAGGGTTAAGCCTCAGCGTCTGGTGCAAATAAATTACCGTCATCCAAGCTTTTTTATTAGGTCTCCAATAAGCGGGTAATTTTGTCTTATCTATACCTTTAAAAGCCCGACGATTTAAAGCGCGGTGAATTACTAGTGGCTTTGTCATAAAATTTCCAGATTCATTGCTGCATAGAAGGAGTGAAACACGATCGTTTGCAGCTTTGAATCCTTTTGCCGTTTTTTCATCGTTTGATAAGTATGTACGAACAGGCATTTTTCCAAAAAATGCCTGTCTCGTCTGCATTGAAAACCTGATCAGCAACATATCCTTCATCATCAATTATCTTTTTAAGCGCTTCTGGAAAAACTTTAGCTGCTTCTTCATCAGCCGAAACTGATTCTCCCTGCAATTTAACGTTATGTAAAGAAAAACGACTTTTAAATTTTTGAAACCAGCTTTTGCTGGCGCAAAATTCAATTTGTTTAGCACTCGGAGTTGCTTGATTGACTTTAAGATGCTGTAACATACGTACAGCTTTTTGTCGGATAGCACTGTCGTCTAAAGGCATATTTCTTTGGCTTTTCTCTTCAACCCATATATTGAAACATTTTTCCATTTTTTCCATATGAGGATCTCGTGCATGTGAATTTTTTTAAGACTGACAGAGGATCCTGCTGCTACAGCTGCTCTTATTTTGTTTTCGTTCTTTTTTATTGTTCTTACAGTTGATTCTGCCAAATTAAATTCTCGACCAACTGCTGCGAAACCTGCGCTGCGCATCGTAGGCGATCCAAAACTTTTATTTTAGTCTCCAACGAAATAACTTTTCTTAACTCCGTAACTTTCGGCATCTGTGGGTTAATTTTTAAAAATTTTCTTGTTTTCTTTAAATTTCAAATTCACTTACCTTTATCCAGCTTTTTTTTAAATGTTTTTATCACTCATCTTCTTATGTAATAGGGCTTACTTAAATTATCTTTACTATCTTTGCAAAATTTATGTAATAAATTTTTATTCAATGCTTTCTAAAAACTTTTAATTAATTTTCAACATACAAAAATGATGTACATTTCGGCTATTTTATGTACACTTTCGGGGAATACCCCCTTTATATATTTTTCGAAACCAAAAAAAAAAGTATGTGCACGTAAAATTCTTTTTCGTATAAAAAAAATTTGTCCGCGAAAAACCGAGTTTTTACCCGCGTTATTTAAAATAAGTTGCAAATATACTTCCGCGTAAAACCGAAACCGCGCAATTGAAGTGCCGCGTTAATCGAGGGTTACCTAGATACAAATAACAATTTTACAAAATTGTGATATATCGCCTGTTTTGCTTTAAAAAACTGGGAAGATTGTGATGATGAGAATTCCAAATATTTAGATGGCACTGTATTGAATTATTTTCTTATTAATTTTTCACACAAAAAAAATGAAGAGTTTTATGAATATATTTTCTGAAGGATTTGTTTTATATTTTTAATATCTACTAAAATAAAAAAATATTCTCGTGCACAGCTGAAGCTTGTGCATCTGAATTATTTTCTCCTTCTATTTCAGATGTCATATCACATCTCCCTAGTCTCAAATCCCGGTCCTCTATAATTGAGTTGAGTTGCAGATTATGAATTTCTAACTGGATTTTTTTTTTTTTTGTCTTGGCAGTCTAATTAAAAGAACAATACAATTAAGAAAAAATATTGAAAGTAAAAACATATATTTCGTTCCTTGTTTATTTTATTCAAGCTTTGGGGCTTTATTTACCAGAGAGAAAATTGGGAGATGGTTCCGCAATAATTCCTTGCAATGTTCGAGGCTCCTTGCCACTAATATTAGTAATAACCCGTTTTCTTTGCATTTTTTTACTTTCATCTAAAGTTATTTACTATTGCTATTAAAGAATAAAATTACCACTGTTCCCCTCTTCATGTATTCCTAAACAACATCACAAAGGTATTTCTTATCTTTTTCTTTAAGAATTCCAGTACAAGGAATTCAAAATATTTTTCCACTCGCTTGCTTTTTTTTTTCTTGCGTTTTGCTTTATGTTTTAAGGTGTGGGCGAATTTTCGAGTAAAAAAATGTCCTCTTCATTATCTTTTTAGAGAAGTAAGCACAATTTTATTTAGATTGCTCATTTTATTTTACAATTGCTCATTTTGTTTTGATATTAACAAATTTGTGAAAAAAACACTTGTAGTTTACAACTCAGCTACAAATTTCGTGAAATCGCATTTCTACAAAATTGTGATAAACAAAGTTGTTTGACTACAATTTTTCTGCTCCTTATCACAAATTTGTAAAATTGTTATTTGTAATTTGTGAAAGATAAATTCGTATTACAAATTTGTAATTGTGATCCACAAGTGCAAATTTGTAGTTGTAATTTATAATTTTGTGAAATGGACCGCTGGTGTTGTATATGGATCAATCAAGTTTTTTTCTTCTATTTGATAGTTTTTATCACGTTCTAAAAATTATTTTTGTAAATGAAGTATCCGTACCAATCGTGGAGAGTGGTCGAGGGCGTCAGATTTTAAAATTGTAAAAATTCAAAAAGCCTATGTCCATGACAGAAATGAGTACATTACATTTGGTGGACCGAAAATTGATCAGAAACCAATTTAATGATGATTCGGTCAATCGTTGCAGTTTTGAGAGAATTAAAAATAAACAAAAAAAAATAAAAAAAAAACAAAAATAAAATTTTTAATGAGAAACTTTGTACGATGGTAATTTACATACCCAAGATTAATAGAACCAGTAAAAAGCTAGAATTAGTCTAAGGCCAGATACCCTAGATGAATGCCCGTATGTAAGTTAAATTTCGTATAGTCACCCATCAGTGAAAGTTTGATTTTTGAAGTGGCTTTTCGCATATATTTCTAGAACGGTTTGTCGGACAGTAAAAATGATTATAACCAATTTCATAGGATTTCATATTCTGACGAACTTACAGTACAATAAAAACATCTAGGATTATTCGGTTTTACATTATACGTCAAAAACCAAAAATTTTATATGGCAACACCAAGGAGGGTTTGCCCGATTTAGTTCATTTGTGAGCCTTTATTTATTATTACTTCGAAAACACAGTGTAAAAAGTTTCAGCTATTTACGTCGACTCCTTGCAAGGCACTGTCCAAATATATAGTAAAAAACGACATTTTTGTATGGCAACCGTTCGAAGGAATTATCGGAATTATACATTTTTCGAAGTTCAAATTACTCTTTTTTTAAAGCCAGTGTGCAAAATTTCACCTATCTAAGTTAAAAACGTTCTCGAGTTGTGAACAGGTAATTAAATTCAAGATCCAAGAAACCTTCTCGAAGGCTCGAGCAATAAACCGACAGTTTAGAACAATCAGAAATTCTCGTGAAATGCATTAAGAGTAGACGATTAGTAGACAGATTACATGACAGGTTATATACGCTAGCTCCAGGATTATCGATAATGTAGCTAGAATAGAGTAAAATAAATGCATAGCTAAGGATATGCAAGGTACTGGATGGTAGAAGCAGCTCATTATTAAGTTGGAAGTATTGGCGGTAAATTGCTATCGGGCGGGCTGTCGACTGGGCTGGTTTGAATTGAGAACTTTACACTTTTAATATTATGCGTGGGTGTCCAACCCATTTTCATCTAGGGTATAAAATTAATATTATGCCTCCAAGAACAGTCATTTTGTGGTTGCGATAATTTGAGAAAAAAAATTGCTATATGTGATATACCGTACGTTGCAGAAAGTTGTGCCACCGTCTCCGTGAAGTCCCTAATTTATTGAAAATCCAATTTTCTGTCGAATTGTTAGCGCAAGATCAGCCAATCTGATGTGTCCGTTTCATCAAATAGTATAAGTTACTGGAAGATATTTATGATTTAAATTCTATTTTAATTTAGGAAAGACTACAGTAGCGTATCAAGGGTGGGGCGTTGGGGGCGGTCCGCCCCGGCAGCACACATTTTTGGCGGCATTTTTTATATTTCTGTCCAAATAATTTAATATTTAAATTTACATCATAATAATGTCGTAATCCACAAAATCATTTATTGTAATGAGATTTTTAAGCTTAATCACGTATGTAAACAAATATCAGTTTTTAATACTATCTTTAGCGCCATTGTTGTTATTGTAAACAGAGCCCCCATCGGTCATGGATATGAACAATATGGAAGAGGACCGCATTTGTTATCTCATGGTGGTTAAAGCAAAGTTAACTTAAAGCAAGTTAGGAAGTACGAAGAGATTTCCTTAACACTAGACTGCTTTTTAATTTCATTTAAAAAACAATGATGTCTATAGCAATACAATTTCTTAGAATTTGGAGACTTTGTATACATAATATAAATGCATTCATTAATAGTTGTATTTACCGCCTCCTTGCCTTTTTGTTTCTGATATATGTATGTGTTATACCTGTATTTCTCAAAAGCAGTCATTTTGACTGCTTGGGAAATTTAACTTGATTAACACTGAACCGACCGATCGGCAGATTCACACCTTGATTTTAGCCCTTGTGTATAGATATGTGTAGTGTTTGCGAAAATGCTTCTGTGTTGTAATGTAGCTGCAATCGATAACTACAGCTAGATTACGGCATTTAGGTGGACAGTGTAGCGGTATGAAAATAAAGATATGTGTGCTTATGTTTAATGCTGTATTTATTGAATAATTCTAATGCGAAACACTCAAATTTATAAATTCACTACAATTTAATTCTGTTCATTAATTGCTCGATTGCATATGTAGTTTTTATGCCCTATTTTGGCATATATTCAACTAAATGCAATTTGTAGCCTTTTCTAGGTTTTACGCTTTATACACTTATTTTTTAATTCACTTTGAGCTTATTTTAACTTAACTACTTAACTATTTTGTTTCGTTGCATATATTCTTAAAATGCCAGATTTGACATGTGTTTAAGTTTATGGAAGAGACTTATTTAAATTATACACTAATTAGTATCACACAATACTTATCTGAAATCCAAATCCAACAAAAAACTTTATGTCCCTTGCCAGCACCAATTGCACACCAATTTCCAGCATGTATAATATTGTAACTTAATATGGCACTTTTTATTGTATGCTTAATTGCTGAAAATGAAAAATATTTATTACTTGATCTGATGCTATAAGTTGCATGTAAGATCGATTTGATGAAACAGAGAAAAAAAACTTGATTTGAATTACACTGGTGATCGCTGTCGAAAAACTGAGAGAGATCTTAGGAATTGCCCCCTTTTACTAGGCTCTAAGCGGCCATTTTGACATACGTTCCACAAGAAAAATGCAAATTAAGCATATTTTTCGACTTTGCTTGACTTGTATACTTATGTCAAAATGTGCCAATTTCCTTCAACTAATTTATTATAAATTATCCATGAATTTTCGTATTTCATTTATTGAGATATTTTAATTTTTCTGAAATTTATCAAGATGGCGGCTCCCTGCCATATTATGACAATTTCCACTGTGGAACGCAAATATTTCTCATTTTTCTTGCATCTCGCTTCCACTTCTTTCTCTTTCCCACTTATTATGGGAATTGCTTTCACCTTTTTCGTGAAATCTAGCTTACCTGGTGAATTTCGCGCTTTCTAATTACGCTCAACAGGTAGCGCGCGTTCGTTTTCATCAAATTGACTTCTTCGCGAGTCAATTTGACAGTTCGTATCGCGGTTTTTAAGTAAAGAGTAAGTGGTCTTAATTGTTCTTTGAATGTTATTTGTAAGTTCCAGCATGAACAATTTGCGATAAATAAGCAAATTATGATAAATTGTTCATGTTGTAATTCGATGTCAAAAATGTCAACAAGGTTGTAAATTGTTGATTTTTATTTATTGTATGCTGTGTGCCTAATGCAAATTCATGTAATTTGCATATATAAACATATCTTCGTAATTTGCAAATGTTTATTATGCAGAGAACATGAATTTTGCAAGAAATTGGCAATGTTTACATTTGCATGCAATTGTTGTTGTACTGCCAAGTAATTCGTTTCTTGGCAGAAATTCTCTCTAATATTCCAACTATCTAGTTTAATTTTGATTATTTGTATTATTGTTAACTGATATATCATTAACTTTTCTTTCAGATCATTACTTGATGCTATCAGGGGGTTATTTCAGGACATAGGACTCGAGGACTTAAGGGAAGTAGTGAATATTTCTTTGATATATATTTCATGCATTTTTATTTATTTTTAGCTGTGACAGCTTCCTTGGTATAATATCAGATGGCTCCACTTGTACCATTTTGAACCTTGGAACCCGACCATCTCCGATTTTGATAAAACTTTCACATTTTGTAGGGAATACCAAAATAGCTCACTCATTTTTGTTTGTTTTCCCCTGTCCCCCACCAGCGAAGGTAGAAATTTCGTGATTTTACACGATAAAGCAACATTTCCAAAAAATCATATCATATAGAAAAAAAAAGTGATAGAAGTGTTCTCATAATAGTAAATACTATTATTAACAATTTTTTTTTCGTTCAGTAAAGCATTAAATTTCATTTCGTATTTGAATCAGAAAAATCGGTTGATCGTCTCTCAAGAAATGGTTTTTTGAAAATGGCGCTTCATCGTAAAATCAAAAAACGTCTAACCGCCCTATCGGGAGAATAGGTGGTGGTAGAGTAAAACAAAGAAATTAGGGTGATCTATTTAGGTATTCCCTATAGACTGTGAAAGTTTCCTCCAAATCAGATATGGTCGGGTTACAAGGTGATCGGTTTCATGTGGAATGGCTAAATTATTATATACGAGTGCGCCAGAATAAGCCATTATTTGTTATCTTATTATAAAAAAGCTTTAAATAAATATATTAAATAAATTATTTTATGTTTTGTATAATTTGTGAAATCGTTAAATGAAACCCAAGAACGGGTTGCCAAATTTAGTCCATTTTTGAACTCGTATTGGCTATTGCTATGAAAACACTATGCACCAAATTTTTGCTCTTTACATCGACGTGTTCTCAGGCAGTGCCCAAATATATAGTGAAAAATCAAAGTTTTGTATGGCAACACCAGAAAGGTAGTGCCGATTTCAATTTTTCTTTCCCCGAAAAACCTTTTACGAACACAATAAAAAGAAATGAGCTAAATCGGTTGAGCCGATCTTATGTGATGATATAACATGAAAAATGCTCGGCGGACAGCGTTGTTTGACTTCCCCGAGCGCGGTAGAAATCGTGTAGTTCACTGTGGCACACGCAGTCGCCTAAGTTTTAAATGAATTTTATTATTGAATTTCGTAAATTGTTTATATGACCCCTGTATTGCAATTTTATGAGCAATGAGATGAGTAATAAACATTACATGCATACAAATTCTAAAGAAAAAATGTACAGTAAATTTCTGAGAAAAAATTGAGGACATCCTTGCTTGTAACTTTAAATAATAGGTATAAAATGACATTAAATATTAATTTTAAGTACATTTCTTCTGCATTGCATTGCATTGCTTTTGGAAAATTTAGGTATAATACAAAATTTTGGTCTTTCTAGTATTAAATGTTGATTAGTAGAAAAAGAAAGAAAGAAAAAGAAAAAAAAATAACAATAAAATTAAACACTCATTAAAAATTTTACGATGAGAGACACAAAATGTTGATTTTGATTAAGTTAGAAGGGCGGCGAATTGGGAGCCACTCCAGGCGGCAAAAGCTCTAACTACGCCACTGCTACTGTACTGGACATTTTCATCCATATATACATATACGATAGGTATGAAGAGCACAACTTTTCATTAGGATCCATGTTATAGTGCACCTACTTTGCAGGTAAAATTCACCCCTTCCAATAGATCGATTTTGGCAGAAAATTATATTTCCGCATTCTCCACATCAAGCCAAATGATTTGATTTTTTTTAACTGCGAGCATTTCTGCCATGGACACCGCTCGTTTGAATTTTTTCAATTTTCACCCTTCACTACTGATATGAACCCTTCACTTACAAGGATAATTTTTAGACCTTCATTATTCCATGGACAATACCAGACCCATTATTGCACTCATCTCTCTAGCTGTAAGAATTAATAATTCTGTACCACTTACCGAATGAAATTTGATTTGATTAAAAACTATATGAAATGGGTTTAAAAAATTGTTTAAAAACGAGTCAAATTCCCTTCAAATTCATATTTTTTGGTAATTCATTTATTAAAAGTTTAAAAATGTCACCTTTGTGAGGAGAAAAAGTGACTACTGTACATATGAGTTATAAATTCATTAATTTCTATCGATTAACCGACTGCGACCCAATGGGAATGAATTTGCCATGATTAAATTCCATCAATTTTTATTGCGACTGAACTTGTCACCTCAAAACGATTTTGTTAAATAATTTTGAAATTAGTGAATCAATGGCAGAAGCTGCATCTAGAATTTCATTATAACGTTTAAGTTGACGTTGACCTCGAAATTCAATTGATGCTTGTATTAATATTTGGTTTAGAGCGATATAAATTCTGTAGAATTTTTAGTTATAAATCAAAAGACTAGGAAGGACTTGTTAACAACTCGTGTTTTCCAAGTTAACTTGCCATGTTTTGAAAGCATCGTATTATCGGCTAAAATGCGATATTCCGTAACTTTTTACTTCATTTCCCCAATACGAACTTTGAGCTGAGCTAGCATAAAAGTGTTTCAGGTACCTTGCCCTTTCCCACACCGGTAGGAGTTCCCCTTTAGGTTCTATACTAAATTAAGCTATTTCACCAATATTGTGACTCTGGTGGGAATAAACGAGTATATAAATTTTGAGCCCCCTTATGAATTTTAGTTGCTAATAGATTTTTCAATAGGTTACAAAACTAGCATACGTCAGTTAGTTAAATTTTGTTTTTTATTTTTCCTTATCGCAATAATTTTTTTCCATCTAACCTAATTTTATTACTCATTATTAAGATACCCCACAAGTCATATGGGGTAGCAGCTCCCACCCAAAATTTATTTTTAGAGAATTTTTACATGCAATAGAAAAGGACAAGCGACAATTAATGGAAATAAATACTTCGCGTGAAATGACAAATTAAGTACGGACATAACCAACTTTCGGCGAATCGTATTACAAAGGACAAACGACATCTATAAAGTACGAACATAAACAGCTTTAGGTTCGCAGAATCGATGTTTCTACAATGGAATCTTCGGGAAGGTTTGTAGAGTCTTGTCACCGCAAGAAGGACGTCATGTCTCAAACAGTGAAGTCAACGTAGTAAATTATTTGGATTGCGATAATTTGAAGCAGAGTTGATTGGTGATTGTTTGTGATATAAATGAACCAATAGAGTGTAATAAAAAGATCTGATGAGTTATATCGGAAATATTGTGTTTTGAATAATGAACTAAGGCCACGCTCGTAACAGTATTTTTTTGGTTGTTTCCGATTGGGCTGGAATATTTTTGTGTTAAGTTTAATTCGAAATTGTAGCTCTTGCTTGAATAGAGAGGGCTAACGAAATCGGAAGAATAAAATTTAGGGTCAACTCAATCGTCCTTAGTAGACTAGACCATCGATGTAACTTTCGGAGTTCAACAAGTATACTTCACCGCTAATATTTCCTATGGACATCAATAAAGCTTTACGAGTGCACTCCAAAGGAACTCTGGTGGTATAATAATGATAATATCCACAATTTTTGCAGCAGCTAGAGCCCTAGCTGGTCTGTGAGAAAAAACAAAAGAAATGCAGGTTAGTCAAAATTGTAGGGACTCTAAGGATGTGGTACATAAAAGATGGCGCTTCTCTCGTTAAAATGAAACTAAAGGCAGAAACTCGTCCAAGCAAGCCTCAGGCCTGGCCTCTCTCAGGCTTCCTACCACCTCGCCGCAAGGCATACTTCAGCGAATTGAAAACAAAATGACACAAGCGGTGTTGGTGCTGACATTGTAAATTTAACTGTATTTGTGACAAATCCTTTGCATTTTGGGGCAGGAATAATTTGTTATCGGTTTTAAATTGTGTTGTGTTATACACTGATGGACAACGAACTATTAAACAAATTAGAAATAATAACAAAACTTTTCGAATTATTTCTAGCTCTAATAAACTTTATAAATGCTTGTGATATGAAGATAAATAGACGAATATGGGTCCGCGCAATTTACACAAGTTGGAAAATTCATGGTTTTTCAAATCAAACTTTTGAGATAATAAAAGAGGGAGATCATGAACATTTTTGCAAACGAACTAGGATGACCTCAAATCAATTTGATGTGTTATTTGCGTTAATAAAACACAAGTTGATCAAAAGTTCCAACAGAGAACCAATAAACCGGAAAACTCGACTAGCAGTGACCTTGTTGTGAATATGACTTTTCTAAAAATAGTAGCATTTTTAATTAATTTCTTTAATATGTACTTGGAGCTTTAAAATGGAAGTGTCCACGGTACGAGGAATATGAGACTTGCAAAATTATTTGGAAGCTTCTATCTGAATTATATTTGTTACCTCCGAATGAAATTGACTGGGAAGCTTACGCCTATGGATTTGTGACCAGATGGAATTTTAGAAACTGTGTTGGCACTATTGATGGAAAGCATGTAAACATCATTTGCCCACCAAACTCGGGATCCTCATATTTCAATTATAGAGGAATTTATAGTATCGTATTGTTAGTAGCATGCGATCACAACTATTGCTTCACTGCTGTAAACATTGGGGTACTTCGGAGCCGCAGTGACGGAGGCATATTCGCGTCAAGTGTATTTGGGCGAAAAGTTCTTGCTGGTGAACTCATTCCCTTGCCAGACAAACTGCTCCCCAATAACAATATAATGGTCCCAGACTTTTTCGTGGTTGATGCGGCGTTCCCATTAAGATGCAACATAATGTGGCAATATCCAGCAAGAGGTTCGTGTTTTTTTACAAAAATGTATGTAAACAATTAAATTTAAAACCTATAAATTCTCTGCAGCAGTAACAGTAGAGGAGGAATATTTCAACAACCGGCTGTCACCAGCGAGAAGAACTATTGAGAATGCAACAATAACACAACAATAAATGCACGTCCGAAAAACGTAGAATTAATTGTTATGGCGACAACTATGTTGCATAATTTCTGCAAGCTTACGGACCCATAAGTTTATTGCCTCGATTCGTTTGTTGACGTCAAAATAGTGGCGAAATGATACCTGGAAGATGACGTGAAGAAACTACCAGTCTTTAGTCTATTGCAAATACAACTGGCGGAAATTGTCCTCGAGCCGCATTTAACTTGAGCGATAAATTAAAAGAGTACATCAATAACAATGTTATTTAGATTTTACTTTTATTTTATTGTATATTTCTGAATTATAGATTATTCGCTTGTTTCTTTAAACTCCCGTGTTTTCCTTATAAAAGCTTTCCTTGAAGAGCTTGCTGCAACTCCATTTCCTGACACTCCGTATATTTAACCTCAATGCGTCTAGAAAGATTTTCGAAGAAGAGCATCACCGTTGAGTTAGCTTTCTGTCCCACAAACTTTGTCCTAATGTCACCTAGTAGGCTGTTAAAGGAGTGCACGGACTCTGACAGAATTTCGTTCTTCCCATTATCCAATTTACGCTTTTTCCGCCAAGTAGGAAAAGGTGTTGCAGAACTGGCCGAATAACTCAATGAACTTGTGCCCTGCCTTGGTGTAGCAGGTGCAAAAGCTGTTGACATTTCCCTGTCTGACGATTTAGCGCCCACAGACGCAAAGTCGCAGACCACATAACGCCCCATACTGGCCATACTATCTTCCGGAAAATTTTCCACCTCTTCTGTGAAATTATTTATAGTTCTGTGAAAAGATTTTATCATTACACAATACCATAATTAAAATATAATGCAAATATTTACTTTCTTACTCTGAACTTATCCGTTAGTAAGAGCAGGGAGTTAGCGTAAGGCCAAGATGTCGCGTCGGTACCCCTAAGCCACTGCCAGACGCTGTATATGTAATAAACTCCTTCCTGGCTCATTCACGTAGCGATTTCCAGTGTTGGCGTTTGTGCTGTAAAGATTTACAAAAAAATATTGTTAAATTAACTTCATTTGCATAAAAAGTTTTACTTGATTCGCCAACAATTCCAGTGATTTCCTCCCAATACTCCTCCCTGATCCTTATATTTTTATAGTTGGGTTGCTCTAAGTGATAAATTGCAGGCTTACTCCGCACAGTCTCGATCAACTTCTCTTCCATTTTTAATAATTATATTAAATATTAAAATATTATAAATTTCAATATTTATTTAACTGTTAAATGCCAAATATCACCTTTGACAGAACGAAATAAAAAAAAAATGTTGACAGAAGTAGGCCTGAGAGAAAAGGATTTCCAAAATTGAGCAAAGCGCGCGGCTAGGCCTTGAGCAAAGAATAAATAACTAAGAGAAGGGAAACAGAACAGTGTTCCGATTGTTTTCCATTTAAATATACACGGCGAGAAAAGGAAGGAAAGAAAATAAAAAAATCAAAAAAAAAATCAAACCCTCTTTGAACATTTTCCGAATAAGACAAGAATGTGAAAGCCAAGGTTACATGCAACGAAACGGAATGGCAAATGATTTATTTTCGTAAATAAGAGAGAATGGACGGAGTTTTCCGATTTTACGCTCATAAAATGTTCCCGCGCTTTTGCGAAAACAGGTTTTTCTGAAATATTAAGAGAATTGTCGCAATGTTTTTCGCAGGAATTCTAATGTTTGTTGGTGTAATCCCATGATATTTGAACAGCACGTTTTTTCTGTTTACATTTGTTTTGCTCGAAATAGATTAAGTGGGGGAATCTCATGCTGGATTCGGGGAATTTTATTTGACAGAAATTTTACATCTCCTTTTAGTGCCTTGTTCAATGCGAAATTTATTTTTTTCTTACCAGATGGAGTTAGGGTTACCCAATGTATATTATTGTGAATAGTTTGAAAGGATTTTGAAGGTATTCAGGAAGTGAAGTTATTTAAGAAGATTATTCTTAATTTTACTTTAAAAAACTTTATTGTGATAGGTGTTTGATTTTTTTTCTTATAAAAACAATATGAATAAAGGAAATCATAAGTGGAATTGTGTAGTCGGTGTTTGCGATGCAGGTAAGCGTAAAAATGCTTATGGTACCAAAGGACAAACAAAAGTATGTAAATGGAGAGAATTTTTTCGTATAAATATACGTATAGTATATATATATATATATATATATATATATATATATATACGGATAGTACATATGCAATACTTTTAAAAAACTCCTTTTTAAAAGTGTATAAATTCATTAAGAATGGTCTTTCAGGTGCATACTCGCCGTATGAGTTGCAATTGATTTAGCTTCGCGCTCTACAGAGGTTGGATTTAATAGGCAATATCAAAGAATACCACAAGGTGTGTCGACAACATTTCAATGACGATATGTTTGGTCCGTCAAAAAAAATTGTTAATTTTGTAAATCTGGTAACCCTACAGTTTTTGTTTTAACTCGTTGTCTCAGTCGCACTACAATAATGCATAGCCAAGTTTCTTTTCCCCCATTCATGGAAAAGACATGACATATACTTGTTTCTTTCTAGAAAACACGAAAAATTTCCTATTTTGTTCGTCTCTGTCTCTACTTAACCTAATTTATACTTTGCCTTGAGACTAGTTGCTAGGCCTGGTTTTGTATTGTCTCATTAAAAACCCGTGTTGGAAACTTTGGCAACACCTCAAGAAAGCCTCGAAGCCGGGTTTGTGTTTCTGCCTTAAGGCTGTTCACTTTGAATAT
Organism: Dioctria linearis; assembly: GCA_963930735.1. Classification (NCBI taxonomy): domain Eukaryota; kingdom Metazoa; phylum Arthropoda; class Insecta; order Diptera; family Asilidae; genus Dioctria; species Dioctria linearis. The sequence goes on from OZ005742.1 coordinate 60,419,203, forward strand.
GAAGATGGCCTAATCTATAAGAAAGGGTTTGCGAATATTTTTAAATTGGATCAACGTCAACTAAAAATTCCCTGGAGACATCTAGAATTAATAAATTTATAAGTTAAAAATTAATTACAGACATACTAAAGAACTAAAACTCCTTGGATGGCGGACTTTCTATTCATAGAAAGCCAAAAATGCGGTTCACCTGATTGTTGTTGGATCAGATAGCTTTGAATAAAAATACACTAAATACCAATCTCTACCTATTCACGATGAAGTTAAGGATTTATCTCTATTGAAGCAGCATTTGACTAAAACTAAGAAGAGTGAAATTGAAGAAACGACACTTGTAAGATAGATGCTTATAAGTGTAAGACCTCTGCCGTTTATAGTAATAGCCAGGTCCAGATAGAGAGGGGGCTATGAGGGCACGCGCACCAACCCAACGGAGGGCCCTTAAATCCATGGTAACTATAAATGAAATAAAAATATTTTTTTTTGTCATAAATTTTAAAATAACTAAATTTTTGCAGAAAACTTTTACATAGCAAAATTCCATTAAAATTTTGCATAGCGTTGTACCATTCGTCTTTGTGCCTTCTACTTTATATTGTTTGCATTTCAAATAATTCTTTCCTGTATATTCTCTTTATATAAGTATATTATGTAGTTGTAAACATAGGTACTAATACTAATACTAATAATACTAATAGAAAGAAAAATGATATCGAATAAGTTTAAGCGTTTTGGTGTAGTTTTGGGTCGCGATGTACATATATGGTTGTTTCTTTTGACAAATTTTTCTTGTTTTAACTTTGGCCCATGATTAACTAACCTGTTTGCAAATTCAATAGTTTTTATTTGATAAATATTTTCTGTTGGTTTTTTTAAAATTAACGATTTGAGAAATATTCAAAAAATCAAATCTGAAAAATAATCACATGCAACCATACTTTTTATAACGTTTTTAATTAAAATTTGTATACCGTGAAATAATGTCATTAAAAAAATTACACCAAAAAAGTCCAAGATTTTCCTAAGCTGTGGAATAGCATTATTCTGTTGCTACATGCAAAATTTTCCGTTTTTGATTCTTTGAAAAAAAAGTGGACACAATTATAAGATTAACTAAAAGTTACAAATGTGTCAAATAGCAAAATTAATTACCGACCACCCTCTACATGCAACTGAATTGATACCATTTGATACTGTTTTTCATTCAATTTCTTTTAAACCTTTCACACCTATTTTTCTGTCCACGTTCCACAGTGAAATTATATACTTAGTGAAGCTTCTCCAATGGCTGTGTTGAACTCAGGTGTTCTAGTGTGAGACACAGTACAGGTATATAAACAGCTAGCCGAATGCTTGAAAGTGTAGTGAAGCTATTCGAACAAGAGTGGAAGTCGTTTTGAAACCTTACCTGAGATATGTAACTTATTTAAAATCCTCTGGAGTTTCGATGATTTAAATGAGAAGGAAATACAAACCGCAACGCATATATTACAACAGAAATATTCACAAGAAATTTTCTTATAAAATATACGACGAAATGATTTTTATGAAGAAGATTTAAAAATGTAGGTACTGCAAATAAGTTTTAAGATTTCATTTAATTAAAATTCATAAATGTTTACAAAAAACCCTTTGTATGTTTTATATTTTTATAACTTTAATACAGAGGGGGCTCCATATATCTGATTGGCTCGGGCCCACGTAAGCTCTCTCAGGCCCAGGTAATAGTAATAGTGAAAAAAAATGTGATTGAAATTATACTCCAGTTTTATTTGACCCATTTTAGCTCCTGGAGGTATGGTTTGAAGAAAGGCTTTTTTATATAGTAAGTATCTAATTCCATAATATTTGACAAGTTTATACTTCTTGGACATGTGGATGGAGTACTTTGATTTACTTGGGCGCATGAAGATAACCAAATAATTCGTGACCAGCCTGCGGATCGCTCCGAAAACTTATAATATTATTGAAATTTTAGCTTGTGTTAAATTGATAATTTTTTGTTACTGTATTTGAAAAGTACAAAACACAAACGCAAACCGGATGTGTCCTTCCAAAAAATAGAATTTATAAATTTTTCTGCATGCTGATTGAACATTTTTAGACCATTTTGGAAGACACTAAGTAAGCAAATCAGTTGCGTATCATTCCAAACACATTTCGAGTTTATAACTACATTATGCTGCTGATTCTTTATGGGGTCCTGAATAGAGTTTGAAAAAAATAACCCCGCATAATGAAGATTTGTATATAAATTACAGTAAGAAAATTTTGTTAGAAAAACCCTTTAGCACTAGTTAAATTTCCGGTATGGTTTTATTCTTTGCTAAAAGAAAAATAACCCCGAAGGATGTGAGATTAAATTAGCTTGTAGCCTTATATAGAAGTGAAGCTTCAATAGAAATTAAATGAGTGATGTAACACCAGGTGGTTCCGTCACAAATATTTTCAATAATTTAAAGTTATATTTATCTATATTTTAATTTCTCACGAATTGCTTTCGCCTAAATTTTTGCTGATTTCTTTTTTCTTCTTTTGTGACAGTGTCGCTATCTGTTATTTAAAAGTAAAGGCTAAGCTCTAGCTTTTTTAATATGCTTTTCCAAGTTTATGCCACAGCCTATACTGAAATCCTAAGCTTTATGCCTGCTGAAAATGATTCTCGAATGGAGAAATTTAAAGCTTTCCATTATTTACAAGGCTTTATGGAGACTTTCGTTATTTTTATTTCGTATAAAAGGTATTCGGTTATAGGGTGGTACACAACTGATGATTTAAGCTTTCGGAATTAAAGATATAAGAAAATGTATTGCACGAAAGAAATGTTCTCTTCCCAGCGACCGCTATGACGAGAAAAGTTTATATAAATATAAAATAAATTACAATAACGCATAATATTAGTTTTTCATTTTCCGCGAATAACTAGTAGAGCAGCAAAGCATGCAATCAGAATATCTATCTGAAAATACTGAGGACTGTCAATTTACAGTAGTGGATTTGTTGAAGAATTTGAAAGGAAAATAAAAGCCCGACACTAAAATAGTTATAAAAAAAACTTGCACAAGAAATATGGAAATTTTATTTTGACTCTGGTGTATTTTCCAGGAAAATCAACAACAAATATTTTCGAAATTGCGGTTACAAATTACTTACCCTAAGATTTTTAGGAAGCAGGAAAAATATTCTAAAGAAAAGAGATAACGCATTTATTAGAGCGACCTCCACCATTATTTTAGGGAATATCCGATCAGAAATTTGCGAAACGAAAACATATCTTCCCTCTGATGATTTTACGAAGGATCCTGATGTCTTTGATTTCGAGTTTCTACTAGTCTTACTATCAAACCAAAGGTTGAAATCAAAACAAGTAAAAAAGTTAGAATTGGTATATGACCTATTTTTATGATACCCCCTGTGTCATTTCGTGCGGTCACCAATCTGTGCTAGTTTGGTTTTTGAAGTGATATAGTCTATTTTCTAAATTATATTCACGATTTTTATATACAAAATTTCAGCTGTCTACGTTAACGCGCTCTCAAGTACGTTCTCCAAATACGTAGTGAAAAACGAAATTATTGTATGGCAACCCAAAGAAACAGTTACCCGATAACTTTTTTTTTTAAAGCTCATGTGTAAAATTTTAGCTCTCTAAGTTCACGCGTTGTCGAGTTATCGTGAGGATGGATGGACAGACGGAATGCAAAAATCAAAATAACTTTTAGTATTATGCGTGAGTGTCCAACCCATTTTTCTCTACTAGCATTATTTCTAGGTATTACAAACGGAATGACAAACTAACCATTCCCTTTATATTTCATCGCTGAATCAGTTAGAAAGAACATACATTTCTTTAGCGCATGCCATATTATATGCTAGAAGTCCTCGATCTTTTGTTACATCCGTATCAAACCCTCGATAAATGCTTCACAAACCATAAAATAGACTCTCCTACTAATCCATGAGAACCCTGACATAGTCCTAACATAGTAAAATATTTGCAGTATTCTTATGGAAAACTACTAGCCATACAGAAAATGGTATTCAAATAGTCTTAAACTTGCTTTCCTATCATCCAAACCGTAATCGAATTTTTATACCTTTCTTATCAAAATTATTTAAAAAAATTTATCTTAAAGAAGTGAATACGTATCCGCAAACAAAAACGCTCAACTGCCTGCAGATTCGAACTAAGACTGCACATACTCACTAAAAAATGATAAGGTTTCTTTTTAATAAAAACAATTTTATTATTTTGTTAAGTAAGGTAAGAAGTTTATTGGAAGACTATTTTACTGTGGGGATAGTAGATCAGGCCTTCTTTTCATAACGTACAACATTGATATATATGGCTATCCAACAGTTGCATATAGAAATTATCAAAATTTAGACCTGCATTCTCTGGAAAATGAATGTACCATGCTGCCCTGGGATAGTATCATTTCATGTATTTCAATCGAAGATAAGGTGGACATTTTACAACAAATTGTACATTACCTTCATGATGGGTATAACCCTATTCAAACACGACGTTTTAGAGGCAGCGGTTGTCCATGGTTCTCGGCTGAAATCAAAAGACTTATAGCTGAGCGTGACTACTTATATTACAGATGTCGTAGATTAAGATCTACTGATATCTACAACCAATATAAAATTGTACGTAATAGGGTCAATTTGAGGATATGTTCAGCTAAGAGGAAATATTATGAATCGAGATTAAATAATTCTTTACCTTTGAGAAAATTATGGGATAACCTGCGTAGGGCTGGTGCTTATGGCAAAGACAAGTTCGATTCAAACATTGATCCTAATGTAATGAATATGCACTTCTCTAATATATATTCCTCCTTTGCCAGTGGTTCCCCACTTCAAGGCGCTGTGTCAGATACTAGTGCTACTAATGATCTGCCAACTTTCTGTTTTAGATGTGTTGAAGCTGAGGAAGTTATTGCTGCGGTCAGAGCTATTAAGTCAGAAACAACTGGCCCTGATGGCATTCCTCCTAAATTTATAAAAATTCTTTTACCTTGGATACTCCACCCTATAATTAATATTATCAATACCTCCATCACTACTTCTGAGTTCCCTTCTAGCTGAAAATCGCAACGGTGGTACCGGTGGCTAAAACCAATAAAGCTAAAGATCCTGGGGACTTCCGGCCAATTAACCTGTTATGCTTTCCATTGCATGCATTCCATTTTATCGACGACCGATTTAAGTTTCTGATTTACAGCCTATATTTCTGGATAATCAAGTGTTACAATTTACTGATCGTGTGCGAAATCTAGGGGATTTTCTCAACTCCCGGATGAAATGTTGTGATCAGATTAGTCATATTTTGGAAAAGTTTATGGTTGTCTTCGACGGTCCTTCTGCAATTTTACCTTTTAGCATTCGTTCAATGCTAGTTAAGTCCCTACCTTACAGCCAGCTGTCTAATATTCCCGCACCTGGATTCTGTATGCTCAATCAAATTAACTGTTGCATTCAATGACTGTACGAGGCTTGTGTTTGGCCTAAGAAGATTTGATCATGTTTCACCACATAGTAGCCATCTGTTTGGTTGTCCCTTGATGGAATATTTAAGGCGTAAGCTTCTTGCATCCCTTCACAAAATTATACACTCCAAAAAGCCTCAGTACCTTTTTAACCAACTCGAATTTCTAAACTCTGGCAGACATTTCAACTTATTGATACCTAGGTTTCAACATTCCATAATGGACGACTCTTACTTTGTTCGAGCTATCGGGCCTGGAATAATTTACCAACTGATGCTCAGCGTGTGGGCTCGACTGATGGGTTCTGGAGGTTGATGGCACAGAGTTACACTGACACCCCTTAAAATGTTTCCGTTCTGAAGGAGGTGGTCCTGGCAATGATCGAGTATATAGTTTCTGTAATTTTAGTTTGTTGTTTGTTAATATTATATCTTTTTGTATTATATAAACCTTTATTTTTTTTTTACTTATGTCTTGTTTTATATTTTACATCTTATTTAAAGAATTTAGTTTAAGTTTTTAGTAAGCTAGTTAGTCCAACGTTCTTTGTACTAAAAAGATGTGTAATCTTATTGTACGTTAAGCCTTTAATAAGTCTAAATATAAATATTATGGCATTCATAAAATCAATGTCTAGTCACTTTTGCATATGAATCAATATTAAACATTTTAGAGAATCAGACTAGCGCGACACGAATATATATGGATGTCTATTTTATTGCTTGGGAAGCCTTTCACGGATTTTTCCTGCTCTAATCCGAGTTGGATCTTTTTTTATATTCAAAAAATAAAATCTACACTGCGAGTTTCAGCTCTCGTATTCGAAGGAAAACTGAGACCAGGTGGTGTCAATTTTACTTATTACTTGCGATCTTCAATTTCCATCAGATGTGAACGCTAAAAGAAGCTGCTTGGTTTTCTCTGAAGCAACGTAAAATTATACTAGGTGTCAGGGGCGGATCCAGGATTCTTGTGAGGGAGGGGCGCAACTTTGGTTTAAAAATGGTATAAGCTGCAAACAGATCAAAAGTTCGAAGATACTCGCCACCACTCGCAAATGTCAAATACATAAAATTTATCACTAAGATAAGTGTCGATCAGATAAGTGAGTTTCTACCACTCGGAACGAAGAAAGTTGCTAAACGTTCAACTTTTGCCACTCGCGATAGTCAAACGAGGCGTTAAATTATTTATTTTGTTTTGGTTTGTAAATAATGGAAGTGTTAAACTTCCAAATCACCCATCGTAGTTAGTGAAAATAGGGAAACACATTTCGAGCAAATTGACGAATTAATCATAAATTGTAACTTTGCAAAATACAGGAATTAAGAGATGCGTACTTTGCCTCTACTAAAGTCAAGAAAGTTTGATTTTTGTTTATATATTATTAAGGCAAGTTAAGGGGATACCTTATGATGCAAAGCACAGCATGACAGGAAGGTGATAGGGAAACGAATTGGGGAACTTGAGGAAAGTGCCAGAGGTGCTGAATGTGACCCTTAAACTTTCGCAGATTGTAAAAGCTTTGCTCTTGCTTCAAATAGATGAGACAGGTTTGCACTTAGATGGCTTGAATTCGACGCAAGTCGCTTTATTCCAAGCGAGAACATGATCAAGGTCGTTATTCATTGATCTAATCACGCAATCTCGTTTGACAGATGTGACATTATTTCTGCAGTCCATAAAAGTATCAAGGGTACTGTCAAATTTGATATTATCAAGGTCGTTATAGAATGATCTAATCAAACCATCTCGTTTGACAGATGTGGCATTCTGTCTGGAATCCCAAGAATGTCAAAAGAGTAAGCGAAATCAAGGTTACTCTCATAGGCATAACTATGGATTGGATTAAAAGTACGGGAAAGTAGATCTTTAATAAAAATTAAAAAGAGAGATAACAGAGCCCTGGGACGTCTCGCCATGTATACGGCGAGGTTCTGGTGAAACCCCATCTAGTACAATCGGTATTATGCGATCAGGTAAAATACTTTCAATCTATAATAGAAGATGAGAGGAAAAACCAAGTGCTTTAAGTTTAACTAAAACGGCTGGATGCCACACTTTATTAAAGATCATTTAAATATCTAGAGCAACGATTTTGTGACTACAAAACACCATGGTGCACGGCTCGAATGTTCCGTAAGAAAAGTCAGCAAGTCTCCAGATGAGGGTCCAGTTCGGAAGCCATAATACCGATCATTGATGAGTTGTTTGGTTTCTAGATACTTCATTAATTTGGAGTTTATGACAGATTCAAAATCCTTTGAAAGAATCGAAGTGATTGCAATTGGTCGATAATGAGGTGTCGCTACCCTCACCATTCATGGGAATAGGCTGAACGTGAGCTATTTTCCAACCATGTGGAAATTTTCCTGGCGAATAAGACAAGTAGAATAGCTGAGTAGTGAGGGTATAGAGGAATTGCTGAAGTTGTTCTTGATGGTCTTGACTCGGGACCAGAAGCCTTTGCTATTCTATTTTGATCAAAAGGAAATTTTTCTCTTACGCGCGAAAAGCAGACTCTTTCGCTTTTATTACATTAGTTGGTTGAACTGATCGCTAAACTAAGAGCGATTTTACTATTTTTGAAAGCTGCTGTAAGAATACGGAATGTATTCACGCATGCCAAGACTTCTCTAAGGTTCTGTGTTAGAATTTCCCAATCGGCATTTAATTTTTTTATGCTTAAGGTTTGGTTTAAATTCACTATTGCATTTTACGAAATAATAAAATGTCTTGCTTTAAATGTAATAACTCACTACATCAATATACAATGATTTGTTTGCCGTTGTTTTTTCAATTCAGTTCTGCTTGAAATTGAACGATTCCAGAAATTTGTATGTCTTGTGCAAAAAGTGCAGTAGAAAAATTCAGAAGATCTACTGCAATTTTATTGTGGTTTTCAAGAAGGGGCGCGCGCCCTCCGCGCCCCCTAGCTGGATCCTCCACTGCTAGGTATCCCGTATGGGGGGGAGTCCTAACGCTCTCCGAATATAACGCGACTTAAAGATATTTGGGTAAGATCACCGTGGAGCTTCTGCACGTTACACCCTATGATAATTATTTAAAATTCGTTAGATAGATAATCCTTGAACCTTACACCAACGGTTTGTAAATTTGTCTCCTACTCCTTTCCATTTTGAAGTTATGGCTCAATAATTTCAAAATTTCGGAATTACAAATCGTTTTTTTATTTAACTACTATTATTATCAAAAAACTCGTCATCAACACAAATTTTTCGTACTGGATTTAAAACGCCGAAAAGTTGCGCCTTAAAATGACCTAATCTGTCTGAACCCTAAATGTAACCGTTTCTGCGTTCTTTGCACTTTTTCTTAAGCATATCCAGCGAATATGCCTCAACAAGTCCACAAAGTTGGCAAATTATCTTATGGGAATGGGCTTTTTGAGCCATTTCCGCTAGGATTGCTTAAGAAAAACAACAAAAAAAGCACAAATGGTTACATTTTGGATAAAGAGTGATAAGATATTTTAAAGCAAAGCTGCTTCAAAATGGAAAGGAGTACGAGACAAATTTAAAGACCATTGAAAAGGTACAAGGATTATCTATGTAATAAATTTCAAATAGGTATCATACGGTGTAACGTTCAGACGTTATAGGGTGATCTATAAAGGCATACCCAAATATTTTTAAATCCCGTTATCTCGGAAACCGTTAAGATTCCTCCCTACTCATACCAGTTTTTGCTCATCTAAGCATGACCTATCCATAGCTTTCAAGATTCACATCACTCTTACAGGACACTATGTATTATAAAATTTTGAAACGATAACCGAAATTGTCTGTTAATTGATGTGGGCCATGGCTACCTGAAGTGAAATTGGCTTGAAGATTTTTCTATCACCAAAACTTATCAAATCTACACCACCGCTCTGCAACGATTATTCAATCCTTAATCCCTTAATCCTTTTCAGAAATGATTAATTTGTTTTAATTTCCACTAATTATTTTGATTAACTGTGAAGCAATATTTGTGAGTCTTAATCTTTTTACTACACACTTTCGTTAGCACTTACATCAATGTAATAACTAGGCGACATTCCGGTGATATGGGTTTACGTAGAGAATTTCTCTTCAACCTGTTCTGCAACAATTTAAGGCCGAAACACAATGATGCCGACACGGCAATTACGACGACATATTAAATTTTGACCTAATGGCAATACCATGTTGCTGTACACAATGGTGCCGACCGATTTTGTCGCCGTAACCAGAGTTGGGAATAATTCAACTTTTGTTGTCGATGTCGTCGTGATTGATTTTGACAGTTCAGAGTAATGTAATGACCAAAAAATGTCTTTCGAGGAGCAATTAATTAATTTGGTGAGGGAAACTAATTATTTGTATGACAAAAGAAGTCTCCAATATCGGAATACCTATTTAAAGGAAAGAAAATGGAGAGAAATTGGAGAAAAGCTGAAAACAAGTGGTAGGTGATTTTTTGTAATCCATATAAACTCAGCGTTAATCAATGTTTATTACAGAAACTAGGTGCCGTGTGAAATGGGGGAATCTCCTTGATCAATTCATGAGAGAATTGAGGAAGATGGAGACCCCATCAGGAAGCTGAATTTCAAAGCAAATGGAAGTTCTTCGACAATTTATGCTTCTTAAAAGAGTCGAGCCGTCCGAGAAAGTATATATATCAGAAATATTTTCATGTCATATTTTTTACATTTTTATGTTTTATGCAGGACTAGCGGAAATTTCCCATCTACGAGTACGGATGATTCATCGACAACAAATGAAGAAGTATACTATTTTTTCGAGATGCCGGTAGAAATCGCATCATCGGAAATGCAGGGGGACGATACCTTGCTGGCGGTCTTTGATTCTCCAGAGGCCCATTCTTCTGGCAATCTGCATCGGATGCGAGAAGAGTCTTCATCGGCAACCCCTCCAATACCAGGAATTCGTCGAAAACGGTCATCCGAGCACAACACCCTAAAAGAGTTTTTTGAAAAACTTCTGGACGAAGTAAAGGGGAAAGAAGAACACAATGAAATCGACACGTTTTTTAAAAGTGCGGCACAAGTTGTAAAACGCTCAAACCTGTCAAAGGTAAAAATTTTAGAATTGCAGGTTGATGTCCTTAATGTCATAAAACATAAAGTAAATAAGTAAAACATATATTGCTTTTTATTAACAACTCCACCTTATAAAATATTTTCATCAAAAAGATACTGCGACAGTTTTTCCCTAAAGTGAAATGCCTCTCGGGAAGCATTATTAGATCCTCTGACACGAGCTTGTTGCAGGTTGGCATCTTCTGACCGCCATAAGCCAGGTATTAATCTTTCATCTATAAAATAGTCTGCGTATGTTGGAGAACAATATGCACTGCTGTCATTTAGCTTAAGGTAATTGTGGAGGACAACTACGGCTTTAATTATTTTGTCCACATTCTTGGGGTGGCAATGTATATAATTTTTCAGCACTCGCCATCTACTTGCAAGGATCCCAAAGGAATTTTCTATTGTGATCCGAGCACGTGAAACCCTTTTATTGAAGTTTTCATGTTCGGTTGATAGTTTATGTCCTGGAAAAGGCCTCATAAGATTTGGTTTCAAAGGAAATGCATTATCTCCAACGAAGAAAAATGGGAATGTTTCCGTTTTGTTTGGTAAAGGTCTCGCACTTGGAATAGGCAAATCTTCTTTTAAAAGCAACTTGCCAAACAAGCTTTCCTTTAGGTTTCCTCGGTCACTTTGGCTGCCGTATGCTTCAATATCTACAGCTGTAAAAGTATAATTGGAATCGCATGCAGCCAAAAGTACTACACTGTGATGGACCTTATAATTATAATACATTGAACAATCATTTGGCGGACAGATTATATTTATGTGCTTGCCGTCAACAACCCCAACGCAGTTGGGTAGTCCCCATCGGACATAAAAGTCATTAGCGATTTTTTCCCACTCATATTCGTTGGGCGGTGCTAAATATATCGCAAATAGTTCCTCCCAAATAACGCAGCAAGTTTCCAAAATCACCTGTCCCACTGTTGAAACCCCCATTTGAACTTTCCAGGCATATATACTGCGCGGGCCTCCGTGTGCAAGATATCTGTTAAACAGAATAATATTAAGATAGTATGTATTTCCATAAGCACAAATTTCCTACATATTTATGTACACTTACATTATTTTGAAGGATGTTTCGTAAAATCCATCAACGTTTCTATTCGCGTATATTTCCCTTACCCAGCACGTTCTTTGTTTTTATTTAAATTGTTATACGCCTCGTATGCCAAGCAACTTACTTTCACTATTTTTAATAGCATTCTTTTTGATATCTTTCCCATTTTGTTAATGAACTTCAAAGAATTATTTTTCTCCCCTACATATGTTTATATGTCAACGACCATAAGAATGTCGGTCGGTGTCATTGTGTTAATTCGGCGAGATTTACGACGACAGTGTCGTCGTATTTGCCGTTTCGGCATCATTGTGTTTCGGCCTTTAAGCAATAGATTAAACTGCGCAACGCTCGTCCCTAATCCGAATCCGCCCAGCGTGAACATATCGTTACGCAAGGCACAAGTTAATTAAGAAAATTCCACTGCATCTACAACCGGTTTGATTCAGATGAAAACACCGGCTTTGCATTTCGAGGACCTTTACCTGCCGAATGAATTATACTGAAGATTATTTCAAAGCGAATGAATATAATTTTATAAAAATTGAAAAATTTTTAAGAAATTCCTTTTTATTTTATGTGTGACCATATGGTCACACTGGGCGTATTAGTAGGTTTCATCCGTATTACATGTATGTAATTTGGTGTTTTTGAAAAGAGAAAGTGTATAAAACGATTTTCCGTTCATTGAAGTTCGATTATTCACAAATTTTTCTTTTTTGTTGTTGTGTATTTTTTTCAATCACAGAAAATTGACATTAGTTGAGGCACTCGACTATGTGGAAGAGTGCATGTCGGACGAGGAGGAACCTTCCAAAATATAAGTACAGCCTCCTGAAGTGGAAGCAGGTACTTTAAGCGGGGAAGACGATGCCGACAAAGATTCGGCAGGAATTGCGGACAATGGTTACAGTAAGCAATTGAAAGATAACTGCGATATTGTTACTAATCGACGACGTTTAGCGATAGTAGACCATGGCAACAGCGATTTGGAGGACTCATTAGCAATGAGTGAACTACTATTGGAGAAACTTTTTCGTAATTCGCCGTATTTATTGAAAAGTGCACACGAACAAGGTTTTGATGAACAGTTATACCAGCAACCATCCCCGACATATTCCATGAATTTGCGTAGAGTTCAACCATCAAGGACGGGATTGCTCAATTCCAAAAGCGGCTAAAGACATCGTTTTCAAATGGAGGAAGGATACTGCTGCAGCCATGATCCCATTTTTCCGCCCCCGAATTACGAAGATTGCAATGTTTTGATGATGACCTGGTGCGGCACATTTGCGATTATTGATTGGGAGATCCGCTGTTTAATCGCGGCATACTGATAATAAGTGGCTATAATACTCTTGCCAGTGTGCGTTCACATTGGATGACGATACCCGGAATGATTGTATCACGAAAGCTATGCGGGCCAATCGCTTTTTGGAGATTGTTTCACGGTGAATAATGAGGACAAAATGTGGAAGTTGCGACCAATTACAGATCACCTAAAGGTTAATATTATCAAATATTTTCACCCGAGCAAAACCGATAGTATGATGACAGTATGATAGCATATTTCGGGCGCCATGGTTGCAAACAATTTATTAGAGGCCAGCCTTTGCGTTTCGGGTACAAAGATTGGTCACTATGTATCCCTGATGAGATTTATCAAGGAAAAAAACCTAGAGCAGGGACTGCATATGAGCAACGCTTTGGGAAAGTGCAGCTCCTCTCATCAAGATGAGATGTAAGAGCTTCCACTTTCTTTTTACTTTGATAATTTGTTCACTGGACTGCCGCTACTACTTTATTTAAAATGACGTGGTTACAACGGCACAGGTACAATTCGAGAAAATCGAAACCCGAAAAATTGTCCTATTATGGCCAAAAAGAGCATGCAAAAGCGGAACCGCGGCCACCTGACATCCAGCATAACTGAAAAAATTGGAATCATCCTGACGTCTTGGAAAGACAACAAGTTGTCAATATTGCCTCGGCTTCGTTTGGCGTTAATTCAGTTTCGAGTACTCAGCGATATTCAAGAGTGCAATCTAAACGGATTTAAGTGTTGCACCTTTACGTAATCGCCGAATATACCACAATTTTTCTTAGAAATTTATTGCAAATTTTTTCCTTAGAATTTGTATGCAACGGCAATGCTTCGCTTCAATAGCTGTGTTCTTTTGTATATTTTGTTCTAGAACTCTCATATAGTGGAGAGAACAAATTGTTCTGTCGATTGAAGCGAACTATTTGTGCTGTTCGCTTCAATTATCTATGAAAATGTATGAGGCGTTCTTTTGTGTATCATTTGTTCTGCCCTGTTCTGCGGACACAAAGAACACAGCTAATATAAAATCAACGATCGCAACCTAATATAGGGAAGCCCTTAATTTTTTCTTAGAAATTTTATGCATTAGGGGAGGCCGGAAACGGCACACATGAAAGTATTGTATCTGAAAATAAGTGCAGTCGGTCACCAGACTCAATACAATTCTGCCGAAATATCTTCTGTAAATTTCTAAGAGGAAATTAATGATTAGTCCCGTGACACACGACTAGACACGACGTAAAACCGGTTTTTGTATCGAGTGTGTATCACCCCATGGTAGTTTATACACGTTCTTGAGGCAGTAAAGAAAATTCATCATTTCAATATCATCTATACGCAAAAAACTGAGTACACGCACACATATGTAATAAACCACTCGTGTCCGAGTCCAAGGTATATAGAAGACAAGATATTCCCATTAAAATTTTGGCACATAACAGCTGAGAGCCTGTAACGTAATTCTGTGCTGTGACTAATGTATATGCATTTTTATAGGAAAGTCAGAGAGGAGAGAGAGAGTATTGTTCTCAGTACCGTACTTTCCTAGCCATTTTCACGATAATTCGTCACTAATGGCATGGCAGAACGTGGTTCGTAATGGGAATACCTTGTATCTATTCTATATATCTTATTCCGAGTCTAACCCCCTGCTCTAGATTGGGCTATACACGCAAATGTTCTAAAATAGTGCTAAGAAAATCAGTTTTTAGTACGGTGTATTGATTGTGTATCATCGTGTGTCATAGGATTTATTGTTCATCTACGCGTCTACGCTCATAAAAATTGTTAGCAGTTGTCCAATTATGCATAAAAATTCTAAGGAAAAAATTTCAATACATTTCTAAGAAAAAATTGAGGGCTTCCCTACATCAGATTGAGACAGTTGTTTTATATGTTTTTTCATTTCGTAGCAAAGACGCAGTTTAGACTAGAGCTGAAAGTATTCGGATAATTTGCCCGGACTATCCGGAATAATAAGAATCCGATTCTTCAAATCCGGATCTGGACTCAGACTAAGCAAAAAAGATTCAAAATTTCCTCCAGATTGCATTTTTTATGGTCAAAATGGAAATTTATATTTTACCAATGAAGCAATGCAATTTGGATGAAATTTTGACCCTTTTTCGTGTTTAGTCTGGAGCTGGACAGTTCAGATCCAGATCCGGATACGGATTTCAGAAATCGGAGAGTTAACAGATCCTAGTATCTGGATATTAAAAAATCCGGATCCTATTTTCAGCTTTAGTGTAGACAGGTCAATATGCTGCCTCTGCGCACAAGTCTGTAGGACGACACTAGAGTACTTTTTGTAATCTTCTTCTTGAATGCTGCAGAACATCACTTTCGCCCATTTACTCTGGATATCCGTTAATACTTGTCTGTGTTGCTACTATCAGTATACTGTGAGAATTGACAATTGAATTTCAATATGTTTTTGTAATGCCGAGTAAAAATCCAGTGCAAAGTAGCGGAAGTTCAATATAAAAAAAAGTGCTGCTATAAAAGTGATCCCAACGAACATTTTTAATGCTGCATCGCTAGTGTTGCATTGAAGTGCCATTGAAATCGCTATAAGTAAATAATCAATAGCAATAATAATCGGACTTATAGGTACCATAATTATATTTGTGACGCCGTTTTTGAAATCGAATATGTATACTACATGTGCTGGGACGATCGGTTCGACCAAAACATCAGCCTGTGTCGTATTGCGATCCAAGGGATAGAATGGTGGAGTTCAATTTTCACCTGGTTGATTGATGCGTGCATTCAGAATGCATGGCTTCTTCACCACAACGGCTCATCCTGAAATGCCTCAATTAGAGTTTCCTCGACAAATTGTTGTCTACTATTCTTGCAAATCGTTATAAAACAGTAGGTCACGAAAAACAAAAAACAAATATTTTTGACCTTTGACAACGCAGTAGCTGACAGTCTCAGCGAGAGAGCAAGGGATTTCGATTTAAAGCAAAATTAAATAAAATTAAATTAGAGCATAGTCACTGACTTGATTTGAGCCCGCGCGGTTATTTCAAAAGCAAAAAAAAAATTTTTAAAAAAGATGAAATAAAACGAGTTAAATAAAAAAAAAATAAAAAATAAATAAGTGACTGAGTCTTTGACTTAATTAACCAGAGCGGTTAATGGTGAAAAGAAAACAATTAAAAAACAACTAAAGAGAAAAATATTCAAAAGTGACAGCTGTGAAAAAATTTCAAAGGAATTGTGATTTTGTGATTTTCGACAAAAGCAATTGCCACTTGAACCCTTCAAGTGAAGTGGTTCAAGTAGTTTTATTGATATAAATATATAAAAATTTAAATGTGCTTGAAGCTAATTTATTTAAATAACAAAAAAGAAAAATCAAATAGACAGCTGTAAAAAAATATATAAAAATTAAAAGATAAAGTGACTGTGTTACTGTGAATACTTGAACCCTTCAAACGAAGTGGTCAAATAGTTTTAATCTTAGAAAGTTACAAATTAATAAATGTGCCGAAGCTCTATATATATATAATACTAACAAATAATTCAATAATAATAACTATATATAAAGTAATATAATAATAAATTGTATGTAAAAATAATAATATTATAGTAACAATAACATATTTAAAGTAATATTATAATAATAAACATATGTAATAATAATAATTGTATTTAAAATAAAAATAAAATAGTAATAATTAATATATAAAATAAAAATAACTACTAAAGTAGATAAACAGTGAAGTGGTACAATAATAATAAATCCCTGGGATTAATTCCCTTTTCATGGAAGACTTCAAAAACCTTATAAAAGCCTATGAAGATACAAGAAATCAAAATTACAACATAATGAAAATGCCTCTGTGCCTGGTCCTAGTGGGGCTGGCCGTGACCCAAGAACAAATACTGCCTCCAAGCAATAACTAATGAACGCCCTTATTACAGCAAATAACGAAAAAAACTATTTTAAGTCAACAGCTTAGAGAACTATCATGTAAATACTGCTCAAGTTTAGTGAAGTGTCAGGTAAGTTAGATCAGCTTCTAAATAAAGAAAACACTACCGAAAATATTAATAATGAAACTCATGCAACTATACATCTACCAGAAACATTAAACACTGATTGCATAATGCAAAACATAAATACAGACGCAGAAAGGCCTCAACTTACTCATACTAACCAAACTCCGCCAACAAATTTAAATACTGCTGTGTTACAATGTTAACGCAAAGGAATGTACAGTCACCCCTAAAATCCCTGCTAGGACATAGTAAATTCGTTTTTAAAAAAATAAATACCAACATGACCCACATATTAGCTAATAACGTTATTGATTTTAACAAAATAAAGAATTATTTAAAACAAACAAATACAAAAACGTACCACTACACGCCAAAAGAAGAAAAGCCGGAATCCATAATAGTTAAAAATATTCCAACTTGTTTTGATATGGACGATATATTTAATGCCCTACAAAAGCAAAAACTCAACATTAATATAATTAAAATTTTCAAATTAAAAAACACGTCAAACTGCACCCCAACGATGACTCTAAAGAACTTTTTGAATTAAGATACTTACTTAACCAAGCCATATAGGTATGTTGAAAAATTTAAAGCGAATAAAATGACGCAGTGCAAGAACTGCCAAAGATATGGCCATGTGGCAATTAATTGCAACATGGATTGCAGGAGTGTGAAATGCACTGAGCAACACCAACCAGGACAATGCCCCAAGTCAAACATAACTGAAAATGAAGAAGATACCCAACCCTGCGGTCAACGTGGTCACCCAGCAAGTTACAGAGGCTGCCTCAAACACATTGAATTGCTACAAAGGAAAAAAGATGGTGAAATTCATAGAAAAACGAAACAAAGCTCTTACAACAACTACGTACCCCCAACATTTCATATTCGCAAACCCTAAAAACTAGTAATAAAACAGTCGAAATAAAAAATCCCACAGTAAATAATAACACCAGCATAAATATGTTTAATCAGGAATGTGAAGAGCTCTTTGGTCTCAACCTCTTCACATGCATTAAAAAAATTGATGATTTTGTTCCTAAATATAAAGAACTCAATGACAAAATTCCGAAACGTCAAGCAATGATACAGTTATTACTTGACCTCACATTAAATGCAAAGTAACTCATTACTAAAAATACATCTTTTAAATGTAAACTCGCTAATCAGTATTGAAAAAAGATACTGCCTAGAAAATTTTATCAAAACAAACAAACCTGACATAGTACTTTTAACTGAGACCAAACTCAGTATAAGACACAATCCGCAATTTAGAAATTACAAAATTGTTAGAAACGACAGAACCAATCAAAGAGGAGGTGGAACAGCCATCTTAATTAAAGACAATATTCAATTCGAGCAAATAAACATACCGAACATAGAAAAAAATCGAAACTACAACAATTAAAATCAAGGAAGCAAATAATTTATTATACCTCACATCACTATACAATAAAAACGGACTAGATTTCAGCACAACAGATCTAGAAAAAATACTAGATGCAACAAGTAATGGACACCAAATTATCGGAGGGGACTTCAATGCCAAGCATCCTCTGTGGAATATAAATTCAACATTAACAAACAAAGCAGGTAAAATACTACATAGCTGGGTCACAGCCAATATACTACAATACGACCTTAAGCTTGAAACTACACATTACCCAACATACCACAAAACTAATACATTCTCAATGAGAAAAAGATGTTTTGTGGGCCTTAGATTCCTTTTGGATATGGAGTGTATGGGATTATACGACCCGGGGCCCTATTCTTGAATAACGAAGACAGATTCCGTATTCGTTATACTGTCAAAACCATTCGGAATCGTATTCTTGAAATCCGCATTCGTTATATACCGAACGCAAACCCTTCGTTATTTAACGAATGGGTTCAACCATTCGTTATGCCAAACGAAGAGTGCTGAGAAGAGAGCTGCTAATTTACGAGTGATAATGGGAGATAAAAGATGTGCGAAAATTTCATATGCTCAAAAAACCAAACTAATTGAGTTTTTAGAGGAAAACCTGAAACTGAAATTTGGTAAATACGATAACTTTTTCAGTTCAAAAGATGCCACGGAATTGTGGCAACATAAAATTAGTATTAAATTCCATACCCGGAGCGCAAAAGAACCAGAAAAGTTTTATTATGATATTATATTAAACAAAGCTAATAGAAAATTTCCAGAGTTGGCAGGATTTAAAATGTGTGGTGAAAGGAAAATCTGTGGCGGATAAAAAACAATTGCATGGCACTGGTGGAATCCTCCTGCAAAATTTTTCTATTTAGCGTTGAATTAAGGGTGCTGGAATTGATTAACGATCGACGTAATTGATAGTCCATAGATTCTTTAACGATTTCAGACGTAAACAATAATGACAACTCACTGAAGCTAGCCATTTTTTACAAATTAAACTTTAAAACATGAAACAGCTGACATTATTCAATTTGTAAATTGACAGATCTAATCTTACCACACTCGTTATGTTGACAAATTTTTTCACCACTTCGACTTTATAACGATGAGGTTCAAGAATACGAACAGTGTATACGATTCGTTATCAACCATTCGTTATATAACGAATACGTTAAAATCATTCGTTATTCAAGAATAGGCCCCCCGGTGATCCAGTTTATTTTAAGAAAACACCATATGGTTGTTTAAGCCATTTTTTTTATTTATTTTCCCGAAAATATTCCGATATTTCGGTCTTTGGTTTAGACCATTATCAAGGCTAACAATATGTGGCGTATATGTGAGTTTTTATACATATTTAAAATATGTGGACGACATAATAACAGTGTTACCAAATCATGCCATAGACGAGGCATTAAG
Organism: Dioctria linearis; assembly: GCA_963930735.1. Taxonomy (NCBI): domain Eukaryota; kingdom Metazoa; phylum Arthropoda; class Insecta; order Diptera; family Asilidae; genus Dioctria; species Dioctria linearis. The sequence goes on from OZ005742.1 coordinate 60,439,039, forward strand.
AATTTTTAACAATAAACATACCCGTATAAAATTCACCATTGAAAAGGAGGATGCTACCACACAAAGCATTCCTTTATTGGACATGAGGCTATATAGAGAAAGTAACAAAATCTCAACAGATTGGTACAGCAAACCTATGGCATCGGGGAGACTATTAAATTTCTCATCAGCTCACCCCCACAACATGAAATTCAATGTAGTTCTATCATTTGCAAAAAGGGTGATAGCTTTGAGTGACAAAAGGTTTCACAATACAAACTACAGCAAAATTCACCAAATCTTGACCTCAAACAACTACTCCATCAGCATCATAAACAAAATAATAAAACAAGTCAAACATGCTCCAGGTAGTAATAACAACACCACAGATAATACAGGTAGCCAAAACATTCAAACCCCCATTTACAAAAAACTCACATATACGCCACATATAAGCATCAAAATAATACCTTCTCTACAAAATAATAATACCAACATTAGACTGGGGCTCCAGCCCCAAAACAAATTAAGACAAATGCTGTACACAGACACCAAAACAAATATTGTAAAACCAACGAAGGGCGCCATATACGAAATAAAATGCAAGACGAATTATTGCAACAAGGTCTACATTGGAGAGACAGGAAGAGACATAAAAAACGCATGCGTGAACACATGCAATTTAAAACACACACACTTTTGATTTTGAAAATCCCAAAATCCTACACAGAGAGCCAAATTGGAAAAAGAGGAAAAATATAGAAGCTCTCTACATACAATCAAGAAAACCTAACGCAACAAACTTCAAGGTCGACACACAATACATTCACTCACAATATAAACACTTAATAAATACATGCATGCTTTCTATGGATGGCCTCCCCCACTAGTGGGACAAACTTAGTACCTTTTCAACTAAGTCTTTAGTTTATATCCTCATAATTTTAGTTTGTTAGTCCCGGTCCTGGTTTTTAGTTTTGTTTTTCTCTTTGACTGTTGTTTTTATTTATTTATCTATTTTTAGTTAATTTTTTTTAAAATGTCTGACTTTGCTAATAATTATAATATTGTTAGTGATTATGTGATACTCTTTTCAAGTGCGGTTTTTCTGTCTATGAATAAAGTTTTTTAACAACCTATATAAGTAAATTTTACATACCAATGTTTTAGGTAATCACTTACATTAATAAGAATTTGTTTGCAAAATTAACCCTTTGATTTGTATCTTTGCTAGCCTTGATAATGGTCTAAACCAAAGACCGAAATATCGGAATATTTTCGGAAAAATAAATAAAAAAATGGCTTAAACAACCATATGATGTTTTCTTAAAATAAACTGGATCACCGGGTCGTATAATCCCATACACTCCATATCTAATACATTCTCATACCTGGACTTTTTTATAGTGACAAACACAATAAATACTTATTACTGTCCTAATTTATTGGATAAATTAAAAACACACGATTTTCAATCGGATCATAATGCTGTAGAACTAAATATTTCAACAAGTAACGTTATGCAAGCACAACCTGAAACAATTCGTAACTTCTCATCAACAAATTTTCCTATATTTAACAACCATATAAGTAACGCCTTAGAAAGAATAAATATTCCAATCTGTAGAAATATTACAGCTCATGAAGCGGATGAGATAATAAGCCAACTTGAAGTAGCCGCAAAAAATGCAATTGAGACAAGCGTACCCACAGTAACGATCAAAACTAGAGTAAACATACCACTACCCCCTGATATGCTAACCCTTATCAAACATAAAAACAGATTAGGAAAAAAAATGGTACAGACATAGGTACGACCCAGCCCAACATGCACTAAAAGCACAAATTAGAGACACCACCACCATAATAAAAATCAAAATTAGTATACATCACGAAAACTATTGGAAGATTAAACTAGCCAACATACAAATGAATCAAAACACATTCAAAACAATAAAAAATATTGTGGGAATAAAATCAATAACCCGGCTCCCCCCAACTAACCAACCCAACCAACCCAGACTGCCAACTAACTAATGGCTTGGACAAACTCAACGCCATAGGTAAACATCTGGAAAACATACACAAACAGAACCTTAACATGAGTATGGACATGACACACATTGACAACGAAATAGACTCTGAATATCAAGACAATTTCACTCCACTAGTATACTTCAATGACAACCTCCCTGCTAGTAAAGATATTACAGATATTAACTCCAACCCGTTAAACCAAGACAATAATTTTATCTCATCAGAACACATAAAAGATATTATCAAATCAATGAACAACAAAAAAAACAGTAGGACCGGATTTATTGCCTAATTATCTGATAAGGAAAACAACAACAAAATTTTGCATCTTCTTAGCTACCTTATTTAATCAACTCTTCAACTTAGGATAGTACCCCGTCAAATGGAAGAATGCGCACATATTTTCAATAAAAAAACCAGGAAAGCCAGCGAATGAAATATCTAGTTACAGGCCTATATCACTTCTCTCCTCAATTAGTAAAATTTATGAACTCTTTCTAAAAGAAAAACTCAAAGAACACGGAGAACAAAACAACATACTTCAAAAATTTCCAAATGGGATTTAGACCACAGTACTCCACCTACCACGCACTTTCATTATTTATGAACCACACAACAACGAATCTAAATAACAAAAAAGCAACCCTTGTATGTAGTATAGACACGGAAAAAGCATTTGATACCACATGGTCACAAGCCCTAATCTATAAAATGAAAACCATGTACAGCTTTAACAACCACCTTTGTAAAGTAATATATAACTACCTTAAAAACAAAACCTTCCAAGTGAAGCTAAGTAATACTCTATCCGACACATTTCAAATACTAACTGGAGTACCGCAAGGCTCCATACTAGGTCCCACATTATATAATTATTCACCTAAGACAACCCTCTACCGTCACAACCCTTAAAAATTCTCACATATGCAGACGACATACTACTATACACTGCAAATTTTAAATACATACCTATGGAAAAGCAAATGAACAAATATCTTCAAGAACTGTAAAACTACTTCAATAAATGGAAACTTAAGATGAACGTAAATAAATGTCAAACAATGCTAATAAAACGACCAGGAAAAGACACGTACCCGAATATATAAAGGCATATAAAAAACCAAAACATTAACGTGAAAACAAATGAGCAAAAAGTTCAATATACCAAACAGTTAAAATATTTAGGTATACACTTTTCAGAAAACCTCCAATTCATCCAGCACATCAACCAGAAACTTCAGAAAGCCACTTTCACTTTTTCAGCATTCTCCAAAATTATAACTCGAAGGTCTGCAATCCAAAATAAAATTAAAGTTATCTGCTACAAACAGCTAATTCGGCCAATGATCGCATATGCGTTTCCTATTTGGTTCAATATTTCGTCGGCCCAAATGGAAAAGGTTAGGAGGTTTGAGAGAAGATGTCTCATTCACTGTACCAACTTTAAACGAACACAAATAAATTACAAAAGAATAAAAAACCAAAAGCTCTATCAACTCTGTAATACTAAAAGAATTGACACCTTCTTAATGAAAAGTACGCTAAAATTTCTTGACATGTTTAGCACAATTGATAACCCATTAATAGAAGTCTATACAATGGAACTTCAACACAACAACAGAGATATTCCAAAATACAAGGCACCACATATTATTAAATGGCTAAATGACAAGAACTTACTGTACGACACAAATAATAAACTAACATACTATCACAAATCCCACTCAGGAAACAGATTGGTATACAATACCGTACAGCTGATCTAACTTTTAGTTTTACCTTATTAATTTAAATTCATTAATTTAATTTATATTCTCTGAAAATAGCAGTAACTTTGAGTACATATTAAAAATATTTCAATGTACAAATGTCAAATTATTAACTAAACCTATTTTTCTTTAGATATAAGAGAACATAATTTATCTGAGTTTTAGTGCCGTTTCTAGGAAATCTGTAATCTCATAGTATAAAAACTTATAATTAAGCATAAATTAAAAAAAATACTTTAGCCTGCTGGTAAAGATTAACCTTAATCTGTAGCATTAGCAACTAATTAAGAAAATCTAACTTTAAACTTTAAAACATGTTAATAATAGGGCAATAAAAATAATCTTTTTAAAAAAAATTAAATTACAATTGAATTTTAAATTTTGAATTACTAATTGCAAAACTGCCACAACAACTCTCAACCATCACCTCTCCAGCAGCAAGTAGTAGACTCTAACCGTCCGGTACCTAATGCACGTAGTAGTATACCAGCCAAAAAGCAGAGGAACCGCCGAAGACGCCAACATAGCCCCAATGAGGCGATTCTTTCAAATCAGGACTCTGTTCAATCCACAGCAAGCGGTGATCTGACTCTCGTTACATCTGCTTCTGTAGCTGAGGGAGCGTTCCACAGTATCGAATGATACCTCATCTGTGTCCCCTCCAGGATATGGTATTGGTGTCTCTTTGAGAACGGTACCAAAACCTTCGAATGTTTTTGTCACCCGTTTCTCTCCAGAAACGATGTGCGAGGACATATTGAAGTATTTGAAGTCCAAGAATATTGCAACAGATGGTATTTCTTATCGAAAAATTAGTAAATCCTCTAAGCCTGTTGCATCTTTTGTTCTAACTTTGCCCGCGGATGAGCAGGATAAGATATTGGATCCCACTTTTTGGCCCTCTGGCGCTTTTACTAAATTGTTCGTACCTTCTTGACACTAACATAGAAGTATATCTAAAATTAGCAGCGATATCTCAAAAAACTCAAATCGCTTTCCTTTTACTATCAAAACGTAAGGGGGATTCGGACAAAAACTGCAGAAATCTTTAAGTCCTCTGTTGCAAATTGTTTTGATATAGTTGCTTTCACTGAAACGTGGCTGCATCATGGTTTTCGCGATGCTGAAATCTTTGACAATTCTTATCAAATTTTTAGAAGAGATAGATATACTGTTTCTGAAGCTCGTGGCGGGTGGCGTACTCCTCGCCTGTAAAAACCACTTAAATTGCAGCCAAGTTGAGCTCCCCAGTTTCTCCAACACTCTCGACATTGAACTTATAGTTCTTAAGATGTCTCTCTTAAAATATGACTTATACATACTCCATACTCCATAAATATCGTCGACGACAAAGGTCAGAATATTTATGACCTACTCATTTTAACATCTAATTTTATCCATGGTAAGATGAAACCTCTTGACGAATTACTACTTATTGGTGATTTTAACCTACCCAATATACAATGGGTACTTAATGATGATGACGATGAATATCTTCCACTTAATAACTTGACAACAAGGGAATCACTTTTCCTTGACACTATTTCATCTCTTGGTCTCAGCCAAATCAGTAATGTTAAGAATGACATGGGTAGGCAGTTAGACCTGGTATTTCCTACTGACGCGGGTAACTTATTAGTTGAACCTAGCCCAGTTATAATGTCTACTCTTGACAAATACCACCCCCCTCTTTAAATTACACACTGCTATGTAACCCAAAACCTCACATATTGTTACGAAGCGCAATACTTTTTCAATTTTAGAAAGGCTGACTTTTCAGAACTTTCCAGTAGACTTACCTCTATTGATTTCTACACATTTCTGTCTTGCAACAGTGTTGATGAAGACGTTTCTAAGTTTTACATAATTCTTTTCGATTTATTTTCTTCTTGTATTCCCCGCGAGCGTCAGCGGTTGAATAAAACATCACCGCCATGGTTCAATAAAGAACTTAAACGTCTTAAAAATAGAAAGAATAAACTATGGAAAAGTTATATGAGGGACAAGGACATTATAAGTCACAGCAACTTCCTCACATCCTATAATAAATTCAGAGAACTTTCATCTGCACTTTATGATGAGTATGTTCAAAGGATGCGTACGAAAAATATTTAGTGACCAACGCATATTTTTTAAGTTTAAGTTTTTATATATGAAAAAAAAAAACGGACAACTACCCCAATACCATGAGGTACAAGGATTCTGCTAGTGATGATTCGTCTGAAATTTGCGATATGTTTGCTTCATTTTTTGACAATGCCTTTGCCTCATCGAATTTTCAACCTCAAAATGGCAACTTCAGTCATATGAATGATTCCCATAACGTTTCATTCACTATCCCTGCAATTTCAGAGGATATACGTGATCATATTAATGGGCCTCCAAGTGATCCTGATGGGATCCCTCCAGCCTTTTTTAAGTCATGCTGCCTCACCCTGGTAGCTCCGCTGAGAATTATCTTCCAAAACTCGCTCGATAGTGGTTGTTTCCCGCAGCTATGGAAAAACTCTTTTATCATACCTATCCACAAAAAAGGTAGTAAAAATGAAATTTCTAACTATAGACCTATTGCAAAATTATCTTGCATGCCCAAATTATTCGAATCTATCATTTACTCTCAACTATCATCTTCTTGTAAGAATTTGCTCTCTTCAAACCTGCATGGGTTTATTTCGGGCAGGTCTACAACCACTAATTTGTCGGAATTTGTCGGATACCATTTGCGGGTTTGCAAAAGGCTATCAGACAGTTGCATTTATACAGATTTTAGTAAGGCGTTCGACAAGTTATCTCACTCCGTGATACTGTTTAAAATGGAAAAATATGGGTTTCCCCCAGACCTGGGCGTTAATCGATTGATATGTTAATCGATTGAAAAATTAATCAAAAAATCAACTAAAATTTCAATCGATTGAATTTTCAATCGATTAAAATTTTAGTTGGCTCCCTCGATTGAAAATTCAATCGATTGAAATTTTAGTTGGCCAGACAACTAACGGGTTAGTCGAATAAAATTTCAATCGACTAAAAAGTCAATCGGCATCCCGATTAAAAATGTAATCGATTAACATTTCAATCCGATTGAAAATGTAATTGATTGACAAATCGGCAATTAACGATTGAATACATTTTTATAAAAGGAAAAAGACGCACATAGAAAAAATGTTATGATTTATTATTATTCTTACATCATTTATCGGGTTTATTTGTCTAAATAATTATGGTTAGCTTTGAGGATCACACGATCCTCAAAGAGGTCGTCGGTAAGGCTACCAAAACGTGCAATGTTTACCATTGTTGCAAATGAGAACATTCTTTCAACTGGAGCTGAAGAAGGCAATGGTGTGTTCGTTTTTAAGAATATCTGCCTAATTAATGGATAATCATCCAGCATTTTGAGATTCTTTCTCTTGTCACTTAAATATCTGTAATAAAAATTAGAATAAAATATAAATGCTGGAAATTAAACTTTGTGTAACATGTGGCTAGAAATAACGCACTAACAAATATGCAAATATGTCATACTTTCGTCTTTTGCATGAATGGGGGAAAAGAATTTGTTATGCACTATTTTAGTGCGATTGAGTCAACGAGCTTAAAACAAAAATCGAGAGAACGTAGGATTACCCGAACGACAAAATCTTACTAAATCCTCAAAATCTTATCAAAGAATAAAAAGATAAATTTCGCTTTGGCCAAGGTGCTGAAAGGAGATGTAAAGTTCCTCTCAAATAAAATTCCCATTTTTCCCGAAAATTTTAGAGAATCCAACATGAATTTCTCCCACTTAATCTTTTCAGAGCAAAACGAATGTAAACAGAAGCACGTGCTGTTCAAATATCATAGAAATTACACTAACAAACATTGGCATTGCTATAAAAAATATTTGCCAATTCTCTCAATTTTTCAGCAAAAACCAGGGAACATTTTATGAGAGTAAAACCTGAAAACTCCGCCCCCTTCTAATTTATTTACGAAAATGAATCATTTACCATTCTATTTCGTTGCATGTAATCTACGCTTTCGCATTTTTTGTATTTATTCATAAAAGTTTTAAAGAGAGTTTGATTTTTTTTTCATTCTATCTTCCTTTTCTTACCGTGAGCGTGCATTTTAAATGTAAAACAATCGAAAAACTCTTCTGTCATTAAGTTAACTTTGGCCGTACTTCAACTGCAAAAAAGTTCCCGTCAGATCATATTATTTTGTTATACATATTTTGTGGAACTAATATTTTGTTACTGTAGCTTTTAGTTTTAAATCTGATCTAATCACAGCCAGCGTGTCTGTGCAAGCAAAGCAAAGCTAACATTAGAATAAATTAGGTTACAAGAAGGGTTTTTCAACTGTTTGTGATTTAAATGTTAACAGGTAGAAAAGGAAAGAAAGAAGAAAAAAAAAAACAATAAATCAAATTCAAGTCAATATACATATGCATTAAAAGACAAAAACTGTGAAAGCGCAGATTACATGCAAAGGTACAGAGTGAGAAATAAATTATTCTCGTATGTAAATGAGAAGGGGTGAAATTTTCAGATCTTACTCTCGTACCTATACCTAATGTTCTCGCAATTTTGCGAAAGCGCAATATTGAGGGATGTTGTAAGCGAATGATGCCAAGTGTACAGTAATATCTTGATTTTACCGTAATTGTGAGTCGCATTCAGTAGTAATGTAATTACTGAACCCCCCAAAACAGAGTAAATCAAATCTAACAATATGTATCTTTAACAAAATATTTTGCTTTTATTATAGCTGTGTTCAAAATAAAAAAAAAACAGTAAGTTTTTGGTAGTCGTACAGTAATTTTAACATTAGACTTGGCATCACTGGTTGTAACATATGTTGTTGCTGTTATTCTTTGATAAGATTTTGAGGATTTAGTAAGATTTTGTCGTTCGGGTAATCCTACGTTCTCTCGATTTTTGTTTTAAACTCGTTGACTCAATCGCACTAAAATAGTGCATAACAAATTCTTTTCCCCCATTCATGCAAAAGACGAAAGTATGACATATTTGCATATTTGTTAGTGCGTTATTTCTAGCCACATGTTACACAAAGTTTAATTTCCAGCATTTATATTTTATTCTAATTTTTATTACAGATATTTAAGTGACAAGAGAAAGAATCTCAAAATGCTGGATGATTATCCATTAATTAGGCAGATATTCTTAAAAACGAACACACCATTGCCTTCTTCAGCTCCAGTTGAAAGAATGTTCTCATTTGCAACAATGGTAAACATTGCACGTTTTGGTAGCCTTACCGACGACCTTTTTGAGGATCGTGTGATCCTCAAAGCTAACCATAATTATTTAGACAAATAAACCCGATAAATGATGTAAGAATAATAATAAATCATAACATTTTTTCTATGTGCGTCTTTTTCCTTTTATAAAAATGTATTCAATCGTTAATTGCCGATTTGTCAATCAATTACATTTTCAATCGGATTGAAATGTTAATCGATTACATTTTTAATCGGGATGCCGATTGACTTTTTAGTCGATTGAAATTTTATTCGACTAACCCGTTAGTTGTCTGGCCAACTAAAATTTCAATCGATTGAATTTTCAATCGAGGGAGCCAACTAAAATTTTAATCGATTGAATTTTCAATCGAGGGAACCAATTGATATTTTAATCGATTGAAAATTTAATCGATTAAATTAATTATGATTGTTAGTCGATTGAAAAATGCCCAGGTCTGGTTTCCCCCAATATTACTAAAATGGACGGAGTCTTATTTAGATAACAGAACATACCAAATCTTATTCCGCCATTCCATCTCTAGAGTATTGAAGGCTTCGTCTGGCGTACCACAAGGGAGTCACTTGGGCCCGTTGTTCTTTATTCTGTCTATTGACGACATTGTCTCTGTTGTGAGGTACTGTAAGGTCTTGATTTATGCTGACGATATTAAGCTTTTTGCTCAGATTAAATCTGTTAACGATTGTGAACAGGTACAGGGTGACCTTCAGAAAATTTACAATTGGTGCAAGAGCAATAATTTGGTACTCAATATCAACAAATGTGAGGTTATAACTTTCCACAGGAATCAGAAACCAATCACTTATGATTATGAGTTCTCGGATTTCTCGGTTCGCCGTGTGGACTCTGTCTGTGACTTGGGTGACAAATGTGACCACAGATTGAATTTTATCTCCCATATAAACTACATGGTTTCAAAGAGTAGTTCTATGCTGGGTTTTATAAAACGTTGGTCCCGAGAGTTTTCAAATCCTACCATAACATGGCGTTTGTACACTTACTTTGTGAGACCACTTCTTGAGTATGCTAGCCAGGTCTGGTCTCCATTTTACGGTACACACATAGACCGTATCGAGTCTGTTCAGCGGAACTTCCTACGATTTGCCCTCAGGCATCTACCCTGGAATAATTCTTTAATTCTTCTACTCTACGAGGATCGCTTGAGGCTTTTGAATATGCACTCGCTTGAGAAACGTCGCTTGGTTGCCGATGTAACATTTGTGCATCAACTCTTAAACGCGAATATTGATTCTATATTGTTACGTAACAAAATCTCTTTCCGTGATAGTAGCCACAATTTGAGAAGGCTACCTCTGTTGCATGTTAACTCCTCAAGGTCTAACTTTAGCATGTATGAACCTATTAATCGCATGTGAATTACTGTCAATAATATGGCTGAGAATTTTGTTGTTGACGTCCCTAAGCATGTCTTAAAAAAACGCCTATTTAATATTTAATTTTGTTTTAATTAACTTTTTTAAATTGTCTTGTTCTATGTTGCATGTCATTTTATCCGGTGATCGGTCTATGTTTAGTGTAACATACTAGTACTAACACCGACTAAATGATGTATTGTTGAGACGTTTATTTATTAAACGTGTCCATGCAGCGAGCTTGTGTTAAGCTGGTTCTGATAGTCAAACAATCAAACAACTATTGTAAATAGTATGAAGAAAGTCCAAATCATCTCGGCCCCGTAGGAAAGCAAATGTCGCTTAAATCATCAACTAGATTTCTCCGATTCGATTGAATGCACCATTATCCAACCCAATGTCATAAAAGACGTCGCTGTGCGGGAGAATTGTGCCGAATTGAAGAAGTGTTCAATTTGAAATTGATTAATCAATTTTAAAATGGCATTAGAAAAAAAAACATGGTGGAGTTTTTGTCAAAATAATAAATCCACTATACAAAAAATTTATGTATGAAATCTTCAAAAAATGATTGTTAAAGCACTGTACTGTTTTCAATGTGCTTTACAATGCGTACACTGCTGCAGCGCTGCAGTGTATGAAAACTCGCCTATAATAGTTGTAACCATAGAAGCTCTGGACCAACTCATCGCTGAAGCAAATACTGAAGTAGCTTAGTATATAAATATGTCATAGACAATTGATATAACTTAGCACTTTACGAAAAGTATAGGCAATGAAATGTAGGCAGATGGTGTAACAGTTTGCGCTTAATATCTTTTTACGTAAATTGTCTGAAATTTTTACTCACTTCATGAAATGCTACAAGCCTTTACGCCTATAGTGTAAAACCAACCGAAATAGAGGACTGAAATTTGGCACCTTCTTTGTGTTGCCATATAAAAATGTATGTTTTTTAAGTATACTGTAAAAAATGAATAGTCCTAGATGTGTCTATTGTACCGAAAATATCTTCAGAATATAAAATATTTTGAAATTGGTCGTATTCAACGATCAAACCATGACCATATGAAATTACGTACGGGTATTCAGCTAGAATATCATAAGAATTGGTGTGAGATCTAGTCTCGTTCGTGAGGGAGGAGAGCCGGTTTAGAGGATAACTCAGTTTTTTTTTTTGATTTCAAATATAAAATTTTATTTAATACTTCAATTTGCTTAACCTAATATCACAAAATTCATAGCAATAATTCAATATAAAATCAATATAAAAAAAACTAACCTACAAACTAGTACAATTCAAATTAAAATTCAACTTAAAAGGACGATGCACTCTCTTGATGGTCTCACTTCTGAAAGACAAAAAAGAAAAAGATCTGAGAACTATCATCAAATTAAATTTTAATATTCAGTCAATAATGAAATGCCTTTGTGCTGCGGCACAAGGAAGTAATCAGACACTCAGATTTATCTCTGGTCCGAATTACGGTACGTGTGGGCTCAAGGAAGTAAAAAACTTCTATGAAAAAATTCAGACTCAGATTTGTCTGACCAGAATTACCTTCTGTGTAAAAGGATGTGAAGCTCAGGTTATCCCTGATCAGAATCAGGCGAGCATTTCTGATGGAAATGTGAAAATTATCAGATAAGTATTTTTGTTTATGGTTTCAGAACTTGGTTCTTTGTGTTTCTATTATTTTATATTTTAGGAAATATACTCATCAACAAGGAAAAGCATCGGGGGATTAATAGAATGCTTGCTGCATTAAAGCTGACAGCAGAACATTCAACGTGGGATTTCAACATATTTTGTGATATATGTGTGAGGACTGAACAATTGGTCTTAGACCAATTCTAGCTTTTTTACTGTTGTTCATATTTAGTTTGTAACAATATATACAAACTAAATATATAGTTTTATTATTATTTTACTTGTGTCTCTCCTGTTCTTCTCTTATGCATATTAATAGTATTATTACTGTAATAAGATATTGTAATCTTGCGTACATCACCAAATAAATTATTATCTATTTATTTATTTTTTTAATTGTAATAACTATTTACTATATATGGAAATAGAGTTTTCGCTACTGTACCTACTAATCTGTTAAGGAATATGGTTGAAATATAGATTTTAGCCATTGAAATGGGATGACTGGACTACAAGATGTTCAGATGCAATTGTATAAGTCCAATTCCGTCCAAAGGTTAGAATCAATTAATTAACTAGAAGCTAGGTTAGGTATCTATTGCATGTTGGAATTATTGTCGAAAATTTACCACCTTTCAATAAAGGGTTAAATAAATTATACCCTATTTAACGGATTAATAATTAAAGAGGACTTAACTTATTTCATATTATATGTTCAATTATATGTACATAACACATATCTACACAAAGCATATAAATTCGGTGACAATTATAATTTACTTAAACGACTTGGGGCTGTATTACACTACTAGTCTTTTCTGTATTATGTAAGTGAATAAGTATGTAAATTTATATGAGAATAGATATTTACGGATAGCAAGACACACCTTACCTATAATAATATGTATATACTGTTAGCATTGAAATACCTGTTATTATGGAAACTTTAGTTTAGTGTTCATGAAATTTTGTTCAAGTACCTACCTATACCGTTGGCATTAATTTTTGTTGTTTCAAATTCGCAGTAAAATTGTATTTTAGTAAAATCTAACAACGGAAGTGTACATAAAATGGAACTGGAACAGCAAGTAGATACCCAAAATGCTTTCAAAGCTTGGAGGGTTTGGCAAATTGGAGCAGTCCTTCCTTTTGAACAATTTAACTCCGCATTTTTATTCTATTCGATATTCATCAATTTAACAGTGACAATTCCGTTACCGACTGCTGGAATGATATCAGTTTTAGTGGAAGAAGATATTCGAGTTGCATTAGCAAAACTTTCCTATTCTTTGAGTTTATTTGCGTTTCCGTTAAAGCAATGTACAGTTATCAGATATAAAAGCCATATCTATAAGATAAGAGAATTATTGAAGAAGTTAGATCAACGCGCAACATATGAAGATGAAAGAATTTATTTAAGAGATGTTGTAAAACTTTGTCATCGACTATTCAGGATTTACGTAATTATTTTTTACTCCGCGACAACTTTTCTTCTTATAACACCATTGTTCACTTCGCAAAAATTTGTCGTTCCGATGTGGTTTCCATTTGATGTTACCGTGGAAAGAAATTATAGAATTGCATACGCATATCAAATATACGCTGTATATATGTATAGTAGCAACACAAACACTTGCAGTCGATTTTTTTCCCCCGTCATATATTTGCGTTTTATGTGCACAAATTGAAGCACTTGGAATACGAATTAGACGAATCGGAAAAGGAGATATAAAAAAAGATTCCAAAGAAAACTACAAGGAGTTAAGCAATTTTATCGAGGATCATAAAACAATTTTGGAGTAAGTATTTACACACTTTCCTATTTTCATAGACATAGCTGTGTCTGTTATACATATGTACGTACACCGAGATGAGGGACCAACAGGACTACCCCCCCTCCCTTGAGGGTAAGCTTTTTTTTAACTCGCACCACTTTCACAGATAATTCGGATAATTAGTTAAACTTACTTTCATGAAATTTTCAAGAAACTAAGGATTTATTATGAGCAAATGAGGTGAGGTTTTCAGTATTTTATACTCTCTGATCCGGTTAAGATCTCAACTAGAAATTTTGATATGTTTTAGTGGATTGCATAGGGTACAAAATAAACAGAATTTATAAAATTAAAAATATAATTTCCAGGATATTCAACGAATCAATATAAAGTCGTATTATCTTTGATGTCCTTTTCAGCATATATTCTTAAAATGCAATTTTTCTGAGATTGCTTGAAGTCCTAGCTTTCAAATGAGTCATATATTTTACTGCTCCAGTATTATGAACAGCAAAATATATATGAAATTTTAAAGAAGAACAGAACGGGATTTTATCGAAACATGCGAAAAACGCAATGTATAGGGACAAATTTTAATTGCACTTTTGTTTTTACAAATTCGCCAAGTATGTAAAATTTCAAAAAAAAATTGGTGATGGTGATGTCATACATGTCTCCTATTTGATATGGAATGTCCCATATATTTCCGGTGACGTTCATATTGCATGCAATGATGTCCATATTGCATCCACTTTCTGTCGCAGATTCCTACGGCACCGCATCTGTGCCGTAATGCAAGCCTCTGAGTACTACTAACACAATGGGAATATGTATAGTATATACAATAGAAATAGAATAATTTAAAATGTATTTAGATGTATTTGTGTGTATTGAATTTTCGCGTGCCGGTCTGTCACCGCCACAGACTTCACTATATAGACTGATGGAAACTCGTAAAAAGTGAAGATGCTTTTTATGTTGCGAACGATTTGTGTTGACACAAAGTAAGAAAAATATTTCCAGAAGGGAAGATGTTGCAATTGCAATAATATGTTATTTATAGTTATATGAAAGCTAATAACAAAAATTGTGTGCTTTGAAATTTACTTTTAATACGAATATGATTTTTGGTAATTAAAAAAAAAATCTTGTAGAACAGTACAACCATGAAAAATAAAATAAAAAAGTTATTATACAAATATGCGAGATTCGCACCACCACCTTGCGATACCTCGCAATTGGCGCGTTAATAATTGATTTAATTTTTTTTTCACTTTAAAATCATTGCATCTTATGTGAATAAATTTGAGAAAAATGTAAGTGTATAAATTTAACTAATTTATACTGCTGTAATAATCACTCTCTCTGATAATTAGTTTAAGCTTTGCCCTCCGAAATATGACCTTGATATGACAAACTAACGTGACCGATTTCAGGAATATATCGTATTATATACAGTAGGATAACATGCACCTACATATGTAATAAGAACAAAAATCACTCTAAAGAACACACAATAATTTTTCCATAAAGTTCCATTAAATAAAAATATTCGTTATTGACTAGCAGAAAAACCTCTACACATACAGTTTTAATATGCATGAAATGAATTTTATAAGGTATGTAGAAATGATTCATATTAGCGGCTAAGTTTATAATAAAGCGAAACAATAGTTTAGGAATTCTGACTGATATCAGGGTATTAACTATTTTACTTTACTTAGGAAATTATAATGCATTCGTCGTCGACAATTTAGAAACCTGCCGTAAATATATCAGTTAAATCCCATAAAAAACTCGCGTAATTCTAAAATAATACTTTATTTACTGACTTAGTGTTACTACAAAAATAGTTACTCGCGATCGATACTTCTCATTAACTTCTCTAATTACCACTCGAATTACAACTGAACTACTGCACACCGAACCGTTATCTTTTATCAAAACTTACTTCTAATTTCGCAACCCGATCTATCGATACGACCGTGCTCACCTCCATTCAACCAGGCGGAAGCGACTTTCACCCAGTGATCAGCGCAATACCTTGCAATCATAATTACAAAGTATTACGCTAATCACTGCTGACAGCGGGAGCCCCCAATACTGCAGGTAAACAAACAGTGAGCCCAGCTGACTACTTTACTATGCGAAGTGAATTACTTAACCATGACTCAATGCCCAGTTACATACAACAGTGGATGCGATAGTTTGCAAGTAAACAATTCCCAATCGCCAGGAATTTTACTGTGCGAAGTAAAATGCTTAGTTATTGCAAATCATTTAATACTTGTACATTTGCTGCCAGCTTGAGTCTTGATGTCACAATTTAATTTCACCAATTGAATATTGGGTCACGACAAACCTACTCCGGTACTCATATATTAATTTTTTATTCATGCCAAAACTGCCGCTCCTCAAGGAAAATTAAGAATCTTACAGTACCTCTGCTTACTTTTGTTTTTCTGACTACCTAATGATAAATATAATCGATTAAGATTGAGAATATCGTCACTGAGAAGAATTTTTTTTTTCACTAATTAAGAAAATTTAAAAAGTATTAATAGCTTTAAAACTGCATGCCCAACACATAAATTGTTGGAGCTCTTAATTTGCTAAAAAAAAAGTACACAGATTACAGAGAATTTTCGTAATATTAATTATTTCTCAAGTTTAAAAGGAATTACATGAAATAAAAATTCCTAAACAAACATATAAATTTTTAATATTTCAATACACCGCAGATTTGCAATTCTTAAGGTTCTTACTTTTCTTATAAAATATAAAATTTATTACAGCATTGTTGGTAATACATACGAATTTAAAATTTGAAACGGGAAAAATGTAAATACTTAAAATATTTTCTGAATATTCAGCTAAACTTAATTAACATTGGCGTAAAAAATTAATTTTGAAAATAAAATTAAAAATTTCCCTAAATCATGGCAGCCCTAATTATGTAATATAATATTTTCTGGTAAACGACACTACAAGATTTACAATCTTTTATATTACTATATATTGAACAGCCGGGCAATTCAAAGACTAAAATAAAAATAAAAACCAAAATAAAAATAATAAAGAATTCAAACTAGAATGTAAATTAACATTAAAAATAAAATTAAAATTAAAAAAAAAAAGAAAATCAGAATTAAAATTTAAGAAAAATTCAGATCAAAATTAAAATTAACAAATTAAAATTGAAAACAAAATCAAAAATCTCACCAAAATTAAATTAAAAGATAAATTATGATCAAAAATTAACAAATTAAAATCGAAACTAAAAAACAAAATCGTAAATTCAAAAACTAAATCAAAATTCAAATTGAAAGAAGGGCAGAGAAAAATAAAAATAATAAATGATAACAAATGCGTGCGTGTTATAGACAAAATTATCGTTACTATAGGAAATCAACATGAGGCCGTCTGAATGTTCCAAATGAATTTGCCCACTGAATGTCACTAGGCAGCTCGTTCTAAGAACGAATTGCCTGAACAATATAAGAACGATTGGTGATTGAAATTTAGGTATTAGTGTTAAGAGGCTGGACCAAGTTAGCTAGATATGGAGGCTTTAGTAACAAACTTGTATATAAAAAATAAAACTCTCCACTTAAGATACACTTCCAACGGGCATCCAAGTAGAGCAAACCTAAGATGGGACTTATGGTCATTGAATGCGACATTTAATTTCAATCAAATTTTGTAAAAACAAGGCAACCATACATGAAGTCTTGAAGGACTAAAGTCATTATTAGATGGCAGCACAATTGGGGCAATAGAAATCTAGCTAATAATCATAAGCGACGAAGGGTTGCGTAAATCTTGGAAAGGTAGACCTGACTATGGTCGCAAATTTTCATATTCGAATTAACCATTACACCCAAATTACGAACCTTGTTCATTTACGGAATCACAACAGCATCCACAGTTACAGCTGGTAATTCCGAAGAGTCCATCGAACCAGTTGAAATGGAAATGCACTGAGACTTAAAAGGATTTATTTTAAGATTATGTGCAAATGCCTGCTTACTAATTTCGAGTAAATCGCTGTTGATGTTATCCACACAGTCTTCCATCAAACCTAAGATAAATTTAATCGACATAAATATGAATATTATCGTCACGAATTACAATCGGTAAGTCGTTGATATATAGGATAAAGAGTAGAGAGGCAAGAATAGATTCCTTCCACTGGTTACAGGAAGAAAATGCGAAAAAAAATTCTCACTCAAGCATTTACGCTGTAATCTATCGGACAGGAAGTTATTAATTAAAAGTGTCACCCCATATGAAAAAATAAAAATTTTTGTGAATTTCGCTCAGTAATTTCCTATGTGAAATGCTATTAAATACATTTGAAAAATCAAGGAGAGTTAACATTTCGATTTCCCTATTATCGAGCGATGACCTAATGTCAGTTATCATCTTCAAGATGGCACTTTTAGAACTAAGAAAGCAAAAAAGGCTGATAGGCGTATAATCTTCAGGACAGAGACATGTCTCTTTTTTTGGAATGGGTACTACTTTAGAAGTTTTCCAGGACAGAGGAAGGACATAGGAAATACATACAGCAGTGTACCAATAATAGTTGGAGCGCTAATCTTCAAAAATTTGGGGACATCGGAATAAACAAATAAGTAGGGAATTCCACACAAAGAGTAGACAAAGTAACCCGCCATTCAGAGACACAAATGCAATTTGCAGGTAAACTAATTAATCCAAGCATCACAAGAAGCAAAATCAAAATAAAAACAAAATAACACTTAAAACTAATAAAAAGCACGACAAGAAATCTGATAAGAGAAATAACAAAATAAATCTAGCATCAAACTTCATGCTCCAGCATTGTTCACTTCTGATATAAAATCAGCTAAAGAGACCAGTGTCAGTGTAGCGACCTTTATCGGTGGTCCATCTTTCATTAGGCATGCACAAATTTCACCAAGCCAGCTAAAAACAGAATGCTTTCGATTTTCCCTTCTTAATTTCATTGCACTACAAAATATTTTGCTATTAACTTTAATGAGGCTTTCAAATGCTTTAATTTTGATGTCTTATGTAAAACTGCTGCAAATATTGTTCAACTTTAGTGATCCGGACCTCTTAAACTTAAACAAGGATTCTTTTTGCTCCAAAACAGAAGAGAATTTCACTATAAGCGGAGCATTTCTGACGAATTGTGTACCTTTGTCAAAATGCAGTCGTATAGGGCGAAAGTGTATGACTGATCTTGGTCGAAACGCTCGTCAGTAGCTGAGGCGGAATGGTATGCCAGTAATGATGGTATCAGTCAACCTGTTCAGTCTACGCAATTTAAAGCGAACCTCAGATATGTAGTTCAATTTTAACCGGCTCATATTCATCGTTCAGCTTTATAATCTCAGCATTCGTAGACATTATTAATTGGTTTAGTCGATCTGTTACGTGCTCCTCAAACTCGTCGAATTTTTGCGATAAGATTCTAGTCAGACTATTGAGAAATTTTCTCTCCAGCAATTCAAAATGATCAGGTGAACTTATAGAGGTTGAGCGCCTAGGTTTATAGGATTATGCAAAACCCTCGAGAATACTTCCCAAGCCATGAAACAGAAATCTATATGTGTGCGTGCTTAGTCCGTTTTCTAAAATGTTGTATATTGATACTTATGGAAAAGTGCTAAACATTGACTTTATATATGCCATAGAGCCTAAACTACTATCCATACAGGAAAATAGTCTTCTAGTAAATTAAAGCTTGGTTACTTACCTTCCCAAAGGCTGCACTTCCTATATACCTTACTAAACAAAATAATAAAATAGTTTTGATTACAAAGTAACCTGACCATTTTACGCTCAATACCTCTCAGCTGAGTGATAATTACATGTGTGTATGTGCAGCCGTAGTCCGAATCTGTAGGCAGCTACATTCGATATCATCAGCCCACGGCATGCCATGACGGCACAGCGATATTATAATGATTACTCAGCTGAGAATTTTTGTTTGAGGAATCGTAGTCATTTGGTTGATATTTTTTTTTAAATAATTTTGTTAGGAAAGGTATGAAAATTTTATTACGGTTCGCAAGATAAGAAAGCGAGTTTAAAATTAACAGAACGCCATTTTTCTGTATGAATAGTAGTTTAGGGCGGAGGAGCTATTCAAATCAAACTTTTGTCATTTGTACATAAGAACACTGCAAATATTTTAGAATGTAAGGACTAAGTTGGGTCTCGCATGTGGTAGGTAGGGAGTCTATTTCATGGCTTGTGAAGTATTCTCGAGGGTTTTGGATAATGGGAACGTCACCAACACCAGCTCCTATACTTTGTTGTGGACTCTTCGCCGCTCCTCTAGTTAAAGCGGGTAAATTTTTTGCACTTGTGCTTGTAGCATGCCTGGATACAGTTTTAGCATTATCATTCTCATCCACTGTGAAGACGTTATTTGAGCACAATAAAACATTTAATTATTTAATTGAAAAGTTCGAATTGATAAGATGCACAGTATCGCAATATTTTTGTACTTTAACTGGTGGAATACACACGTTTTAAAGAAAAACTAGCTGGAGCTGAACTAAACTCGTCTAGCCAGTGAGAGATATACTAGAAACTTGACAACTAGCAATATGACAGTAAATTGGATGTTTGCCCGACTGGTGGGGGCATATACTGGCTTCAATAAATTTTTATGCGAAAACTTGCAGCTTGCAATCTATATTATTAAAGTCTGTGGTCACTGCAGAACAGTGATATGTGCATCTGGTCTTAGGTTTCTTTTTAAAATTTTGTAAAAACAGCACAAATAGCGTAGATTTGAATAAGTAAATAAATGTGTTTCATTGTTTATGAAATTATAATTACTCCATTGAAAATCAATAAAACAGTGTCCAACTTGAAATTCAATATCTTCTAAAAGGAGTTCTTAAGTGTTCATGTGAACTCAGAATTCAACATTGCGGACCTATTTTTAGGACCCCTTTTGGACTTGTGATACCGGTGCCCCCCATTTTCACCACAGCCAAATCCTGAGTGCGCTACTGCTGCTAGATACGACTTCGTTGTCAAATTGAAGAGAATTTTCTATACATACTTTTCCACTAACAATAACTTATACTTAGTTTTCCTAGTATAGTTTCATATTGCTCAAATTTTAATGACATTTATTCGGCATATTCTTACTTATTGGTTTGAATTGGCGATAAAAATTACTATTGAGTTTCGCCAGTTGAGAAACTCTGTCCTCATTTTTCCTCAACTTATTTCCAATACAAATGAAGCGATGTAAATGAATAATCTACCTGGCGCTTTGGCTCTACATATAAGAAAAAAAAATCCAATCAAAAGCACAAATTTTTGAGCCTTTGAGGTATTTAATTAACTCTATTTTTTTTTACTTTCAGACTATTTGGCGTAATAAAAATCCTTATATCTCGTACTATCTCATTTCACTTTATGGTTACGGCTTTAATTTTTGGTACCTCGACGATGAATATGTTCCTCTTTAAATTGAATTTGATGGAAATGTTGGTTCTTATCATATTTTTTTTGGCCGTTATATTTCAAATTTTGCCCGTGTGCTACTGTGCAAATACATTACAAATATTTAATGAAACCCTCACTGAAGCCATTTTCAGCTGTAATTGGATAGATGAGGACATGAAATTCAGGAAATCCATTATAATATTTATGCAACGAACTCAGCAGGATCTCGAAATTTTAGCATGGAATGTTGTGCCTATTTCCTTGACAACATTTTTACGGGTAAAAAAATATAAAATTTTCAATTTCGATGTTTGCCATTTTAAGTCACTTGAATAAATGAAGAAAGAATATTCTCGAAGTTGGATTAAGTTGCGCCTATGTTTTGGAATCTGAGTTATTATTTCACACACACACACACATATTATAATTAAAAATGCACAAAATATTTATTAACTAATCAAATAAAATGCATGAAAGAAATTTGCACCGATTATTAATTATTCAAAAGGCACAGTAAATACTAAAATGAAATATTAATAAGTGTTTAACCTAAAAATTCAGTCATGTTCGATTATAAGAAAATATTAAAAATGTATATGATGTGAAATAAATTATGAATAAATAAAAAATGTTATGTTTGGTAGGTAAATATCGACAATCAATCTTGATTACTTTTACTCGTTAACAAAATTAATAATAATAAAATAAAACCACACACAAAATTCGAATTACTTACACATGGATTCCTTTCTGTAGCCAAGGTCGTATATATGGGGTAGAAATGAGACTCAACCCCCTCACCTCCTCCTCCTCCATCACATATCACCGTATCTTAAACGCAGCGGTGTGTTGAATTTTGTTCACATTTTAAAGGGAATATCTAACCTCCCAATTCTACATAACACACTTTTAAGAGATCTCTTATACCATAGACACACAGCACGATCTAATGAATCATTAGTACTAACTATTAATTAAAATGCCGGTTGTCACATATTATACGTTATTATGACTCGAAAATCAGATCATAATGAAGTACACCAATGAAGTGTTTTCTTCCTTTATTATAGCAATAATGACGAAAAATGAGCTAGGTTTGGCATATAATATAAATCTGGAGCTCCGTTGTGCATCTGCCGATTTGAAAAATAAGAAGAAGAAGAAATGCAAATCACAAACTATATTGTCAATATCCTTTCTAATATGTTTTTTTTCATTTGCAAATTGTTAAATTGAAAAATGAAATAAATAAAAACAAAGTTTACCGCGTTAATTTGATCTAAATCGCTTCTTTAATGTCATAAGATTATCAAAACTAGTTGGACAATACAACTTAATTAAAGAAATGGCTGTGTGTCTGCAGTTTATAATGAATCATTATAGACTAATGAGTCGTTAATTATTTCTTCATTAAGAGCGCTGTGTGTCTAGGGCATTATCTTCGGTAGAGCTCTTATATTAAGAAATTTTTGAGAGCTATTTTTGTTTGCTAGAATAGCAAATCTCTTAAAAAAAATGTCCACCAAAGTTAGGAGATCAGCTGACGTCTGACATCTCTCTTAACTCTTTACGCAGAATACAAATTTCTGCTAACAAGCTTTGACAGCCCAGTTAATAGGATAAGAGCTCTTATCTCTTACGTCGAATCAGGCGGTAAGTGTAATTTGTTTTTTGTCATTAAAAAAACTACTTTTATTATTATTATTATAAGATGGTAAATACTATTTTCCAATAGCGCCCCATGCTTTTATTTAAATAGATTAAAAAGTTATTTGTTTGGCATTTTAGATAATTACATAGTTAACATAAAATTCCCTAAAAATAAAATGTTTTTTTTTATATTAATTTGCTTTTTTGGCCCCGCCAATAAAATCGCTGTGCGAAGCGGTCATCGAAATGTTATAATTGAAATGCATGAAGTACTTTTCCAATTCATGGCAAGAAGGAAAAGACAAAATTTAGTTCTGCAACTATTTCGTTTTTTATAAAAAGTGGACCTTCATAATTTTTTTTTCTTGGAATGTAAATAAGCGTTAAATAACATGTTTTCAAATAGACCAGTTTAAATCTCTGCAGACTCAATTATCGACATATAGCACATTTAGATGAATAGAATTTTTCGATTCAATTAATTATATTAAATTCAAATTCCGATTATTGAGTTCACATTAAATCCCAGTTATTCTTTTGTGTCTTGAGGATATTAGTCGAGTTGATTGTAGCAACTACATTTAAATATACTTAAATTCGGTCGATCTGTTCGCATTGTTCCTTAATAAATTTCAGTTATGGGGCCCTGATTATACTAGGCCGTCTCACTCCCGATCTGTTTTTTTTTTATAATAAAGTCATCTATTCCAGCTATAAAAATCCTGTACCCCAATTGGTTTTGACTTGAACAAATTATAGAGGAAAAACCAATCGATCAACCTAATTTTGAATAGATAATTTCAATTTTTTTTTTTGCACTAGATTTTACCGATTTTTAAACTTTTATGAAATTCCATTTCTGGCAAGTATTACATTAATTAAGAATGGCATTTTTCGACTCATATCTATTTTAATGCATTTTATAGCATTGTTAGACCATTAGTTTTAAAAAAGAAATTTGGGTTTTTAATTAAACTTTAAAAGAGAAATGAATTATTTTATAAGAATGAAAGCAAGACAGAAAAAATTGTAGAAAATAAAGAAGTAAAAATGCTAGAATTCATCTAAGACCAATTCATATGATCACTAGATGAATACCCGTATGTAATTTCTTATGATCCCCAATCAGTGCAAGTTTGATCATTGAAGTGGTTTTTCGCATATATTTTGGTTGTTCGTCGGACAGTAAAAATGATTATAAAAAATTTCATACAATCTCATATTCTGAAGAACTTTTCAGTACAATAGAATCGTCTAGGACTGATCGTTTTCATAATATACGTAAAAATCATGATTTGTATATGGCAACACCAATAAGGGGATGCCCGATTTAGCCCGGTTTTGAAATTATATTGATTATTTTTATAAAAACACTATGTGTACAACTAAGACTATTTTATGATTTTTTTAACGGGGCAAACTAATATTTGTTCAAGAAAGAATTTTGTTGGATTCTCCGGCATAATAGTTTTTTCCCTCATATAATTCACACACCGAATTTATTCTGAGTATATGTATATGAGATGAGATCAGTTTGATCTGTTTCAGGCGTTTACCGCAGGCAGAAAACCAAGCCGTAACGATGAGTATAAGGTTTTCGGCTAATACGAAACGCTTATTTTTTCTTTTTTCAGCCCACGGCGAATTAATCTGGTTTTAATTTTTTTTTAAATAACAATATTTTTTCTATTTTTTTCTCAACTTGTCATCTTTTTATTTCCTTCCATTTTTCTATTTTTTATTTGTTATTTCGAGTCACCCAATTTAGATAGTTGTGACTTGTTGATGAGTCAAAATCAAGACTTGAAACTTGCCACCCAAAATCAAACGGGTTGTGTGATGGAATAACAAGTAAATTTTTTTTCGCTTTTGCTGTTGTGCCGGAGAATCCAAAAAATTGCTTTCTTGAACAAATAATATGTATAACATTTAAGCTCTCTATGTTGACGCGTTCTCAGAAG
Organism: Dioctria linearis; assembly: GCA_963930735.1. NCBI lineage: Eukaryota > Metazoa > Arthropoda > Insecta > Diptera > Asilidae > Dioctria > Dioctria linearis. The sequence continues at coordinate 60,463,965 of OZ005742.1, forward strand.
GCAGTGTCCAAATATATAGTGAAAAATGAAATTGTTGTATGGCAAGCCTATGAATGAGTTACCCGATTTGTCCTATTTACTAATTTAAATTTACTTTTTTTTAAGCTCATCTGTCAAATTTTATCTCTCTAAGTACACGCGTTCTTGAGTTATCGTGAGGACGGACAGACGGACGGACGCACATTGAAAAATCAAAATAATTTTTCATTTTTATTATTGTTGTAATTTATTTAACTAATGATAACATTTCAGGGTATACATACATAGGATGGGATATAATTGACGAGTTTAGACTGTTTTTTTGCAACTTGAACATTTACGTAAATTATAAAGTGAGTTTATATAATAAGACGATAACAGTACAGTTTTTTAACATAACCTCATTAAAAAATCCCTAGATAAACTAACTTAATCCTACTTAACCTATCTTAATATCGCCGAATAATAGGATTAAAGCAATTTGCTTAATCTTTGTTGGATTAATTGGACACGAACGGTAATGTGTATGTATCTGGTGGAAAAGTGCTACGGCAGGTTCAATATCATCTTAAGCACTTTATTTTGTGCGATCTGAAATTTACGTTTATGAGTTTCTGCATATTTATACCAACTCGGAGCAACGAGGTAAGAATAGAATGAAAAATTGTATTAAAAAGGATGAGTTTATTTCGATGCTTAAGGATGATCTTCTGTTTATGAAAGGGTATAAGATTTTCGTTAATATGTTGATCTTAGATGTATTATTCTTAAAGGTCAAGGTTTTGCCGAAATGTATGCCTAGGCACCTAGTACTGTCAGTCCAGGGAAAACTAACTCCATTCACAGTCAAGGTCGTGTGAGGTAGATGGCATTGTTTACATTTCCTAGTAAAAAGAATTGGTTGTGTTTTCGACCCACTGCATTTGATCTTCCACTTATCGAAATATTCAGCTATTGTAGTTAGACCATTTTGGCGTGCCTTCTGAAGATCAAAATATAGGTGTGTCGGCCGCAAAGGTTGAGATTGAACAATTGGGTAGAGTTGGAAGATCGGTATTAAATATAATATAAAATAGAGGACCCAATACCGAGCCTTGGGGAACACCAGCTATGGTTGCATGTTTACATTACCATTTGCGAAGAGTAGGCTGTGTTGTGTGCAATGTTAATTTTCTTTACACTCGGAATTAGTTTAAAGAAGTCAGAAAGATAGAATTGGTGTAACACCAATTCTTACAGTACCCCTAAATGAATGAAATTTAGTTTGATCACCCATCTGTGCAAGTTTGATTTTTGAAGTGGCCTTTGGCGTATATTTCTAAAACGGTTCATAGGACAGAAAAAATGATTATAACCAAATTTATAGAATTTCGTATTCTAAAGAACTTTTTAGTACAATAAAAATGTCTAAGACTGATTTTTTCCACAGCATACGTAAAAAACCTAAATTTTTATATGGCATCACCAAGAAGGAGTCGCCCGATTTAGTCTATCTTTGCAATTTTATTCGATGTTACTAAAAAAAACACCGTGTACCAAATTTCAGTTATGACGACGCGTTCTTTCTTAGGCAGTGTCCAAATATATAGTGGAAAACGAAATTTTCATATGACAACCCCGCGAAGGAGTTGTCGAATTTGTCTCATTTTCGAACTTAATACTACTTTTTTTTAAAGTTTGTAACCAAAATTCCAGCTTTCTAAGTGAACGCGTTCTCGAGTTATCGTGCACACAGACGGACATGGAAAAATTATGTCCAATCCATTTGGAACCCACTGTTGGCGTTGCCACCTCGAGTATCTGGTCTCACATCAAATGTAATGTTCATAGAAAGCATTAGAAGATATGGGAGATCCTGAGTACTAACAGGTGCATCAATCTGTTTCTTGATGGGGCCAATGGGAATATGTCGGATTTTCTCATGAGGCTCGGAATAAAACAATGTAGAACTGCCGTTGGCATTATCACCGGCCACAGCTCGTTTCACGCTCATCTAACAAGGATGGGAGTTTTTAACAGCCCTGAGTATTTGTTCTGATTGGAAAAATAGCCTGAGACAACTGAACACTTTTTACGTGCTTCTCCGGCCTTCACCCGGAGCAGACTGTATACTCGAGGCTATGCCCTCCTATCCTTAGAGGAGTTGAAAAATCTTTCTCACCCAAGACCTGATGCGCTTCATTAAGAGGGCAGGAAGGTTTTGCTGATAGGGCTCCTAGGAGGATGGCACAATGGGCCGCTCTGGCATTCGTGCTTGGGATCTCTCGCCCCCTGCCTTTAAGATAAAAAAAAAACTGCAGTGTAATGCTATATAGATCTATTAATCCTTTCTAAAATCCTTTATGAAAATATGTCTTATTTCTAAGTCTCTCCTGATTTTTTTTAAATGATTTTACAGTCGTCCATGAATAATAATTTACTCACAAGCTCTTATATTTTTAAATCAAATAGTTTTCCTCTTACAGCAGATGAGCTACTTTTTTAACTAAAAGCTAGCAGGCTTGCAAAGGCCCAGGTAGTGCACGTATCACCAGAATTATGGGCTTTACAGCTACGGATTGATCATTGAAGTGGAGGAACAAAAATATTTATTAATCTCACATTTATATAAGTAGTAAAAATATTATACCTTGCAGTATAGGCATGTGCTGATATATCAGGAAATTCGGCTTTACTATAGCCCCGTCGACTATAGGCCTAAAGCCAATCACAACGGCAGACGGCTGGCTATATTGCAATAGTCTACCGTTTGCCGTCTGCCGTCGCAATTGTGTTTAGACCTCATAAGTGAACCAAAAAAGCTCTCACTTTAACAGTACTAAAAGCAAAGCTTCCCAAAGCTTATATAATATAAATAGTTAGTGAATTTGATATGTGCTAAAACTTTTTCCATACTCTACGAGCTTTCTCATGGTTTGGTTTTTTAAGTAAATATATCTTCGTTAAGATAAGCTTCATAGTCCGGAAGCAGTGGTGTCGGAGAGGAACCTTATATTTTTTGTATTGGTATGTCGAACCATCTTTCGGGACTCGAAGTTACTGCTGAGCTCTAACGATGTCGCTAGTTCCTTCGAAATTTAACTGATTTTGCGAAACTGAAACATATAGAATTGGTTAAAGTCCATAAACTCCAATAGGAAATTTGGAAAATTGCAACCCACTTAACGGACGAATTAATCTAGGCATAAGGCTAAATATATTAGGTGACCTCATAACTACATTGTTAATTATCACTAATAATATTACAAAATTCCAATAAAGCTTTTTACTTAATGAGTAACTTGTCGTTAGCAGAAGGATCTATGCTTTGCACAGTGGCACTGGTTGTTTGAATAGAAGTTCCTCTTATTATGAACACTAAATTCGCTAAATAAACGACACTTTCAGTTGTCGAAAAAAATGCATTTTTCTTTTCCATAGCTACACAGTAAAAAATAATTCCCTAAAGTGAGTGGCAACAATTTGCGCCACAAAGCTTAGGTACTTGTCGATAAGATTAGGGAAAGCTCCACCTTGGGAAACGTAGGTTAGCTTTTTTCCTCTAAAATGTAGGGAATATTCCGTAAAATACAGGAAATTTTCAAATTTGTTTGTTTTTTTCTCTTTTCCTTCTAAAATGTAGAGAATTATCAATTTTTTTGGACTTTTTTTCATAAAATGTAGGTAATTGGTGATAGTACCACACTCCACCATAGGTGATAGAACACCCCCCCCCACACATTAAAAATCATAGGGATGATCTGAATAGCTCATTTCTTATGGCCCATACTACTAAGTAGTACGGAAGCTATGTTGGTGCGCTGGGCACTCCCCAAACAAAAATACAGAAAACAATATGTGAATTATATGAACGAAGATATATTTCCATAAAAAAAGCTTAAAATTTCGGGAATGTTAGGTAGTTTATAGGTTTTCCTGCAAAGTGCCTATATCCATTGAATGTTCCATTGATTTGGGGAAACTAAACTGATATTCTCTTCATATTAGAGAAAATTACATTTATTTTTAGGGAAAAATGTGTCTAAAATTTAGAGAATTTAGTACTGCCTCTTTTTAAAGCGTACATACAGTGGCGTACCTAGAACTTTTGCCATCTCAAGCGGTCCCTAATTTGCCGCCCTTTTTAAGTGAATCAAAATGAAGAGCAATAATTAATAATGACGGAACATAAATAAAGAAATAAAACGATTTATTTTTGTTTAAACATATTGTATACTCATTTTGTAAGTAGTGGACATCTGATGGAACTTAGCACTTCATGAAAAGTCTAGGCACTTTGTGAAGAGCTACAAGCCTTTACGCTGATAGTGTAATTCCCAACAGATATCACCGAATACATACTATGAGTGGCAGATGATCGGCGAAGGAGGAAGTCACGCCTTGACCTGCGAGACAGCCAAACATGCAATGTTACACACACAAACGAGTCGAACACACAGCAACACACACACACATACCTAACCTGCGTCGCTCATCTCCTTCTCCTAGCAAACGGTTATATCGGTTGGAAATTCCCTATCGGCGTAAAGTCTTGTAGATCTTCATGAAGTGACTAAAAATTTCAGACACTTCGTGTAAAAATACATTAATCGTAAATTGTTACACTATCTACCTACGTTTCATGAAGTTCTGAGTTACATTAAGTGTCTACGACATACAATGTATATTTCATTTCTTGCTTTTTTATAAGAGAAATCTTAAAAGACCATATCAAGATTTACATCATCTGTCACTTGCTTTTCTATGGAAAGAATCGCTAGATTTTGTAATCTTAAAACTCTCATTGTAGGACGCAGATAATTATACACTAGATGAAATCTATAGGGTATATTAACTTTGTCATTCCGTTTGTAACGCACTGAAATAATGCTGGTAGAGCAATCTGGATTCGACACCAACGCATAATATTAAAATTTATTTTTATTTTTGCTTGTCCGCCTGTCCTCATGATAACTCGAGAACGTGTGTACTTAGAGAGCTGAAATCTTCCACATGAACTTTAAAAAAAAAAGTAAAATTAAGTTCGAAAATGGACCGAATTGGATAACTCCTTCGTATAGTTGCCATTAAATAATTTCGTTTTTCAGTATATATTTGTGGACACTGACTGATAACGCGTCAACGTAGAGAGCTGAAATTTTCAACGCAGTATTTTCATAGCAATAGTAAATAAAATTTAAAAGTGGACCAAATCGGGCAGCCCGTTCTTGGTGTTGCCATTTAAAAATTTTGGATTTTTACGTATTTTGAGAAAGACATCAGTCTTAGACGGTTTCGTTGTACTAAAAACTTCTTTAGAATATGAAATCTAATAAAATTGGTTTTAATCGTTTTTTATCTCCAATGAATCGTTCTAGAAATATACATATGTGAAAAACCACTTCCAAAATGAAAAATACACAGATGGGTGAGCATACAAAATTTCATACGGGCATTAATCTAGGATATCCTAATAATTGGTCTTACAAGAGGAGGATCCCCACTTGTCATCTCCGATTTTGTCAAAATTCACAGTATAAGTAGCGCTTGACTTGAAATGAAATTGACGTAAGTGGAAGCTCCAGATGGCCAAGCAAAATCGAAATAATGCAAATTTTCGCGGGAGTTGTCCCGGTTAAATTCCAGCAGAATTTGAACGAAACCGCTAAATTTATTGGCGTAGGTACGTAGATTGCTGATTCTGTAAGTACGGGAGCACCGGCAGATGGCAAAAAGTTGGAATGCAAAATTTTTATATTAATTATTTTTAAATAGGTAAATGACATCCCATCTTCCTGAGATTTTGTACAGATAATTTTTTGATAACCTCGCATCCATAAAAAAATTACGAAAATGGATTAATCGGTAAGTTGTAGAAATACATTTCGAAATGAATTTTGCAGACAGAATTTTGGCCGTCAAAAATTAGATTTCACAAATTAATCGGAAGAAGAGGGAAACTGAACTAAAAAAATCAGAAAAAATCACGAAATAATTAGCAGAAGGCATTTTATAAATCGATTGTAATTTACCCTACCTCCCTCAAGTTCATGAAATGAAAGTTTTTTTCGAATTAGTATATATGAATACCCTTTTAACATTGATTTTATCATCCGATATTTTGTGAAATTTATTATTATTATTATTAAAATATATATTATTATTATTATTTATAAAGAAAATACACCCACCCCCTAGAGATAATTTTTTTTTAATTTTTTATATTAATATATGTTGGTGGGTTACTACTCTGTAACCCGCTGCCGTTCGAATTTCGTAATAGTCGCAAAACATCGTACGTAAATTTATTTTGGAAAATGCTCCTAACTAAATTGGAATAAATTGGAATAATGCCTTCTGGTTTCTTGTAGATGAAAGATAACAGATTATAGATAATTGTAAACAAATAAATATTGCGAATATACCCACAAGAGGGTAGTTTTCAAAGTTTTTTCCGAAAAGTGCTAATTTTAACCCCGGGCTCCCTTACATTATACATTATTTCAGTTTGGCTTGGTCATCTGGATCTCCCACTTGCATCACTTTCATTTAGTCTAACCCTACATATGCTGTGAATTTGGGCGCAATTGGCGGTGACGAGTAGGGTCCCACCCCTCGTTAGACCAATTCTAGCGTTTTTATTTGTTTTAAATTAATTTTGAAGAATTGGAAAAGCTGGCTATTATTAAAAAATTCTTAGCAATTTTACCCTATTACAATACACATATTCAACCTATATTTTTGAATAAATATTAGATGTTCAAGAGTTCCTTCCTCGTTTTACAATATTTTGTTTGTTCTTGTAGAGCATGTATAGACATAGATTCTGGATCTTTTTCCTCTGAATATGGAACTATTTTTTGTTGGGTCAAACTATGTTGGCAGTAAAAAAGTGCTTTCACAAAAGTGCGGGAACTTTAAGGGAAATCTAAAAATTCCCCATCTCATTTATTTTCGAGAATTAATCATTGAGACCAGTTCATTTTGAAAGTGTTGCAAGTAAGTTGAAAAACTAATTTAACAATGTTATTTTTACTAAAGAATTCTGTAGAAAATCGAATACCTAAATGGACTTGCACCACTTTAAAAATAAACGGGTCATTTCCACTCTTTTTCGTTGCATTAAATCTGCGCTTTTACATTTTTGGTCTATATTCGTGAAATTTTGAAAGATAGTTTGATTTTTTTGTTACTTTTTTCTTTTTGTTTCCTTTTCTACTTGTTAACATTTAAATGGAAAACAGTCAGAAAACTCTTCTGCTTCCTAACTTGTTTTTAAGTTGATTTGGCTTCAACCACTGTGCGAAATAATAAGTGGGTTCCTCTTCCTATTAGCGATCTCTATGATAGAATTAGAAAGAATTAACAGCCGTGTTTAGACCTGCATTTTTTCTTAGTTTAAAAACGAGTTTTCTAAAGTTGTAAATTGAAAACTACCGAAATCGAAGTACTTTTAAATTGCAATAAAAAATATAGCAATTTGTAATTGGCATTACATCTACTTTCAACATTGCGATTATTCTCTTGAAACAAGTGGCCCTTTATTCCCTAGGCACACAATGCAGTAGAATGATCATTGATACAATTACGTCATTTGTCCCACCTCTTTGTTACCTTAACTCGAGGAGGCGGCTTGCTGGCTGGGTCAGGCACGGATACACCCTGTGGAGACGAGGCGGGTATTTGTATTGACCAGAAGACAAAGGAATGAGTGCCACGTAATTTTTCTCACCGGGAAGGCGAAATTACGAAACCTGTACCAAAGGGAACATATACGACCTACTACCCCAGTACTCAATAATACACTACGGTAGCACTATACAACGTACTACAATAGTACTCCGAAATTACCAGAATATGTAGGTATTAATATACCTTCATCGATTCCAAGCCAACCGTTAATGTCTAATAATCGCGAATAGTAAGGTAGATGTCCACTCCTGGCAGTATCTGACAACTGGTCTAAACATAGTTAGACTTGTCCACTCAATTCCAAAATCACAAACAAAATGTCTAATGCAACCCGTCGCTATGGTTTGAACAACTGGCTTAAAAAAAAATCCCGTACTTGCAAAGGAGGGAAAATGCGACAAATTTGTGTATTAAAAACCGTAATAGATAGGTGTACATAGCTACACCAGTGACAGAAAACCACCAACCGTTACCACCCATTATCCTTACAGCTACTAAGTAAGTGATCTACCGTTCACTAACATGCCACCACCATGCGGCACTTGGTACAAATGAACTATTATAAGTTAACTAATTTTTCGCCTCAATATTTAGAATATCAAAAAGGACTGAATATTATAACATAAATACATCCAAATGAATACTTAGCTTGCACGATCTTTCCACACGCTCCGTAATCTCATCTTAAGACTCCGTAATAGGGCCAACAAACGAGGAGACGATCTAGGCTCCCTCAACCGTTGGAGGCTTTTTCTTTTGTTTTTTTTAACGTGTCCTCGGCCACGGATCGCTGGCTTTCTGCTCCAACTCGTAGTTTGACTTGCAGACTTCTTTTGTTTTTAATCGGCTCAACGAACATCTGTGATCCGCATACTACTTTTATCTCTCCACCAGAATACCAAAAAAATTAATTCGCCAAAAAAAACAGGACTCTGAGATCTACCATCCACCACAACGTACAGTGCCAAAAAGAACCATCCGGCCTTTTTTAGACGAGACACTTCTTCTTCCTCTATTCATCTAATCAAAAACTGACCCCGTCTTCCCAACTTTCTTATCGACCACCAAAAGGTGTCCTCGCGTTGGTTTTGACTTTGACGCCGTGGAAAGAGCGTGCGCGCGTCGCATCAGTGCAATTCGCTAAAGTGGAGGAGATGTGCCCTACATTTTGTGCCGCTTGGTGATGTCACACTGCTGGGAATAAATTCGTGATTCACACATGCTATTTCAATACTTGATGTGCTGAAAATTACCAACATGTGCCGCGTTTCACTTCCTTTATCATTTATGCTAAACAGACTAGGCTAGTATTGTAATGGAATTCATAATAGAAATGAAATGAAATTTGTATTTGAACGAGATATGAATTCGAAACCTGCAAGGTGACAGATTTTGGCTTAATATTTACTTTATCTTTGTTACGTCCGCAATCGGCTCGCAGTCAACCCAAAGTTTAAGCGAACCGAAACGCTGCCATTGTACTTCTCCGTCAAAGAGAAGGTTTTAGCGCGACTCAATCCACATAAGTTAGTTTTCGTGGTTGACAACTGTCAAAGCACTTTTCACGTGTGATTGTTTTCCCTGTATTTAAAGTATTTTAATTTATTAGTTGTGTATTTTGCGATGACTTTACTGAAATCATCAAGTTCATGCCTATCTATGCCAAATGCCGAGTTTCCTAAGAATGGTTGAGATTATAATGAATAATGCATGGAGGACATGCTACTACGCATGCAGCTGCTGTACTCGGGTGTTTCTCCTCCGTGGGGGCTCCCTGATCTGTGGTCACTTGAATCTCCGTCTTCCATGTGTCCTGCTACGTCCGATAACCTGGAATGATAACAAGAGCAGCAGAAGTATCATCGGGACAAGCTGGGACAATTACAAACAATCACGACAGTCAGATAAGTTTGCTAATGATTCTGATATTGAGTAGGTACGGTTCTTTTTTTCGATCTTTGGTCTTTTCTAGGTATTGCAATTCTGCTTGTGCCCGCTCTTATGAATATCGTCAATATCGTGTCCTTTTAAAAGACAGACAAATTTATCAGATATGGATGAAACAACGAAAATATGTTCGGAAATTAGTATGAATCTAGACTCAAATAAGGTCGATGGCAGCCTTGTAAACGACTGCTTTGTACTAAGAAACTGCTGAAGGATACAGTGGAAGTTGATAATATGTAGCAATTTCTGCAATCTCACTGATTGGTATTTGTTGGAGTAAGTTATAAACATTTTTTTTTTTTTGGTTCCATGTATTGATTATGTAGATTTCGTTATATGTTATTCTTGACTTGCCAGATGTGAAGAACAACAGAAATGTTTTTCCAATTAAATCCTAACAGGAAATCAGCCCGTAACAAATTGATCGAATGATCATTGCTTGGTAAGGCAAGCACCACGAAATATTGACGGCAATTTGATTTGACAGATGGCAGTTGTCAATTTTGTAAAATTAAAAATTGTGAATTGTGAAGTAATTTGTGAGAAATGGAATTGAGCCTTGTTATTCAGATAGCATAAATATTATAAATAAAATACATAGTTATAAGTGAAAATCAAAAATCTTAAGACAACTTGCAATGATTTCAAATTTATAAATTTCACAAATAACATCTGATTGGTGGAAAATCAACTGATTTTTTCAATATTTTGCAGTTTCTCACCATTGAAAGCGCACTTTTCGGCAAAAACAATGACCGAGGAATGCACAATTACAAACAAATGAGCTTGTGGGAGTGTAATTGGCACAATGACGAAACGAATGACCATTGCGCTAATGACGCAATAACACACGAGATTGGCAATGATCATTGCTTTGTCAACTAATGACGTGCTTTGGCGAGTTCGATAAAATATGCTGTCAGATTGTACGTGTTGACATTTGAGATTCGTCAAATTTATTTTAATTTTTTGGTAATAAATTAGTTCCAATTCCTTTACTTAGTCAATCAACTTATCACGAAATTACTTTTTTCGTCTTTGGAGAAAAAGAAAAACAGTTTCTTAAAAAAATCGGACAGCAGTACAAAATCCAAAGTGTGAGGTTCTAATTTTTACCACCAAGCGATGTGTCTATATATGGTCATCGCCAATTATGGCGTACATGTTTTCGTTTTTCACTGATTTATCTTAAAAATGTCAACGTCGAGTTGGACCGCCGCACACTGGGACTCATTCATATAAAGTAGTGCTTGAAACTCAAATTTTAAAATGTAGGTACTTTACAAAGAAATGCATCCCAGAATCGACTTAAACATATGACTCATCTTATACATTAATATGTGAGTCATTGCCAGTTTTCAATTCGCAGGTACATTGAGGCAAAGTTTACCATTCTCACTAGTCGGTATTAATTGAAGTAATCTGTGTGGTGAATTCTATTTATACCTTTATTTATTTTTGAGTGAAATTGTTATATTTGATTAAAAGTTCTTATGTTAGCTATAGATCAAGGTAAGTAGATTTTATATTAAAGTTATTTTCTTTGAATCAGATACATTGGGTTTATATTTAATAACAGTTAGCCGAGATAGTGACAAATTTCAATGTGAAATAGGTTTGGGGAAGATTTTTTTCAAATTGCGCAAAGTTTTATCGCAGTAGTTAAGGATATTTTAATTGGGAAGTATGTGCTATTTTAAATCCGAAGATACAAAAATTGATTTTTTTCAGCTATTACTCTTTGATCAGGAACTCTAGTTATAACTGAACACATTTCTAATAATAAGTAAGAGTAAATATTATATTGCTAAAATGTATTTTTGTGAAAGATAATGTAAATCTAATATGAACTATGTATATGTGATTTGTTTCATGTGAAACGTCAACAACTTACGTTACGATTAAAAACTGAGAGATGTATAAATGTTAACAATTTTTTTGACGATAAATTTATAGACTTAGACAATTTTCTTGTCGGGCACAGAACGGTCGGCAAATGAACTCAAATTTGCTTTGCGTAATTGTACAAGAAGCAGTTTTTCTTTAAATGGAATAAGTGTGGCAGACATAGAAAAAGATTTCTTGAATTGGAAAATTCTTGGTTGGATCGTATTTAAATTGCATAATAAAGTCAAAGGTGGGCGACCGTTTAAAGATTTTGGCGAAATTAGTGACCAACAAAACGTAGGAAAACATCACAATTACAGGCTTCATATTCCTCGGAGGAGTTGACGTATGTATGCTGTATCGATTGTGAGGGGGTTATTGATGCTAACCGCAACTCGTCACATCGATTTATCTAAATGTTTATTTTGAAGTATGTCCAAAACAGAAAGAAAATTATACACTGGTATTAGTAAAATAATAAAAAGATTTATTTTTATTTTATATATATATATATTTTGTAATCATTTTGTATAAGGCTCTTTTAGGATAGAATAATTATATTCTTATTTTTATTCCTTTTATATTCTTTTTGCGGCCAGCCATTCCCTTTAACTCGTACACGAATTTGTATATTTCTTTACTATTTTCGACACTCTCGTAGACCCACTTTTCGTCATCACAGCGAGCTGAAATTTGGCACACAGGTTCATGTCGCGTGGCAATTGAATCTATCAAAATTTGAACCGGAAATTTCCATGGAAAACCCGGAAAATCGGGAAAAATCATTTGAAAATTTGGTAGAAATTTGATTAGTGATAAATCCGTTTCAGGAAAAATGCAGAGTTTTCCGAAAAATTTTCCGGAATTTTCGGACTTTTCCGGAAAATTTTCCGGTAAAAAAGATTTCTAAATTATGAAGGATAAAGTTCCCTATCAACTGGCATCATTACTTTCTCACCGACAATGGTGAAAACTTGCAGAAAAAATCGAGGAAAATTCATGCAAAATGCTTTTCCGGAGTTTTTCCAACCAAGGAAGCGTTTGAGCGTTTTGCAACCTAAGACAAAGTTGTAGAGCGAAATGAGTTGCATAATAATTTTTACTCGAATAAATTTTTTGAAAAACTGGTAAATCAGTGTCTATGCAGCACGTAATAACAAGCCGCATGAAAAAGTAGAAAATAAACTTTTTTTCACACACAGAGGTGGACTCAGATTTTATTCGCTGACAATCACCGATATATTTCAGTATGATCAATCAGAGGTAATAAGAGATTTGATTCATGAAGAGAAAGAATATTCAAGAGAAATGTCGCAATCAAAAATTCTGAGTCCACCTCTGTGTGTGAAAAAAAGTTTATTTTCTACTTTGTCATGCGGCTTGGCCTCAGTTTTGTTTGAAAACTCGTTTTTTATTTATATTATTTTTTTTTAAGTCTTTACAATTCTGACAATTGTGCAACAAGATCTTAGAGAATCTGAATTTTTCGTTGACATCCTTTATTTTCTAAAACTTTTTGTGTACTTAGATTTATAGCAACTTAGTTTATTTTCTATACATTTTATTTTTACAAGGTGTCTGTAGATGCGATGAAATTTTAGCGTGTAGTTTACAGTACACTATCTATGCTAATTTACTATGTAGTCAAACGTATAGATGTGCTACATGCTGCACAAATAAAACTAAGAGCTAGTGGAAAGCAAATCGAAGCAGAAATAGTCCAGAAAACGATAAAACCCAATGAGTCTCCCGAAAAGATAGATACCTACCGTTCTAAGTAATATCAATTAACCACTGAACAAGCTCTGTCTTTATTGATAGAGGCCGAGTTGTCAAGAAAACAATTTGATATTTTCAGAAATTATGCCAAAGACGAAAATGTTAAAGAAGCGAAAAAGATATTCTATCCCGAAAGAATATCCATAACAGAAATCGAAGCTGAGTTACCATTGAAGTTTCAGTCATTATTAGACCACACAGCTAGTCGTTTACTGAGTGTGCAAGAAGAAGCTGATACTTCTTTAGAAGTGGGGTTTTGATGGAAGTTCCAGCCATACACAACACATGCAAAAATTTACGTCGGAGTCAAGTGACGATAAATACATGTTCCCAGCGTCTTTGCGTTTGGTAACCAAAAAAAAAAATAATAAAACTTTCGTCAAAGGGAAAGTCCCAGACCTTCCTCTCCACGCTTTTGTATGCCCATAAAATTGCAATACAAAAAAGAAACTAAAGACGAAAAATCCAATATTGATAGCCAAATAAATCATTTAATGAACATCAAATTTCTGTTAGGTGACAAAGAGTATTTAATACACATAAACCTCTTTTCACAATGATGGATGGCAAAATTTGCAACTCGTTATCTGATACGTAATCCACAGTAAGATGCTATTTGTGTGGCGCTACTTCTATGGATTTTAATGACATAAGAACCATTCTAAAGCTACCTGTAAAAAAAGAATATTTATCGTTCGGAATTTCAGTGCTGTATTCTTGAATAAGAATGTTCAAGTGCTTATTGCATATTTCCTACAAATTACCTGTAAAATCATGGCGTGTGAGTAAAGAAAATGAAAATCAAGTAAAAGAAAATAAGAAAAGAATACAGAAAGAATTTAAGAATAAAATGTCTTTGTTATTTGATGAAACACAAATGATGGTAATGTAGCGAGGAAGTTCTGTCAAAATAGTGAACTATCGGCATCCATTACTGGTATTAATAAAGAATTAATCCATAACTTATAACTTTTATAAAATTCCTCAGACTATATCAAGTAGATTTAAAAGTGACACTAATAAATTTGAAAGTTGTTATCTTAGAACAGCAGAACTATATATATCAAAATTTTTCCATGGTATCCAATGACGACAAGTGTTTACAAAATACATCTGCATGGTGATGAAATATTATCTAACGCTCTTCTTCCAATTGGACAACTCAGTGAGGAGGCGCAGGAAGCCAGGAATTAGAATTTACAATTTTATTGCGAACGTTTTAGCCGAAAAACCTCAAGAGATGATAAATAGTGTGCGCTCCGTATCTCTATTAAATAGAAAGTCTTTCGATTCTGATCGGATCGAGCTAGGTGGCGCGGGGGTGATTATCTCCTAACAAAATGATTCACTGAGCAGAAAATCTATTCTACTGCACCTTTTGAAAAAAATAGACGTAACAATTTCTGGAAGCATTCAATTTCATACATTTAGGAATGCAGGTCCTAGTTAGCGCCTTGGCCTTCGCTCCAATTTAGTTCGTGGTTGTTGAAGCCTATAGAGAAAATAGGAAGCGGGGATACCTGCACTTGAACTTTGCTTTGCTCGGGGTGTTTGAAGCAGGACCGAGCCCGTTCATGTAAATGCGATGGAAGGTTTGTTTTAATTGAAAACAGCTGCAAAAGGGTCCTTGATAAGCCTTCATTATAAAGACGGCTTCTTACAATTTTATGGGCGCAACGTGGCAAAACAAGCATTTAAAGAACAATTATAACTCGTAATTGAAGAAATTCAGCGGAACTACACAACGGCGAAGAAGTCATTGTGCATTGTTGTTGTGAGTGTTATTACATTTAAAGCAAGAGATTAATTTTTAAATATTTTTTTTATTATTTCGTAATACTTAGAATACTTAGCCCAAACGTTAAATAAAAACAAAACAAATCTGCAGATTTAAAAAGTTTCAATTAGTGACATACAGAATTTGATTGGTCGGTCTGTTTTGCTTCAAGGGATGTTGATGAATGCACATTTGAATTTAGTACAATTCTCAGTCTTGGGCATGCGCGAATACATTCGCTCTTGGTTTAACGATAAGTTCAACCAAGCAATAAAAGCAGAATAGTCTGCTTTTCGCACCTATCAATTGCATCCATGTCCAGAACTGAAAGACTATCCAAAGAGAAAAATTTCTTTTTGACCAGAATATTATAATCTTGGCAAGACGCAAAGGCACCAAAGGTTCCTGGTCCCTGGTCAAAACCATCAGGAGCAACTTCAGCAGTTCCTCTATTCCTTTACTACTTTACAATGAAGTGATTGGTGACTCCCTGAATAATACTGATATTTCGATTATTAGATTCACTTCAAATTTTCCTTTTCCACCCACTTTATATCTTCTTTGTGTACAAAAGCCAATACACTTCCGTCAAGGTCCTTAAGGAGATAAACGTCTCTATAGCTGCAGATCCTGATAGTTTAAAGCCTCCGTTAAAAAACAGCTGTGCCTCATTCTTGCTAAAGCTCTGCGAAAACTATTCTATTTATCTTATTCGACAGGAAAATTTCCAATTGCTTGGAAACTAGCTCACGTTCAGCCTATTCCCATGAAAGAAAAGGGTAGCGATCCCTCAAATTATCGTCCAATTGCAATCACTTCGATTCTTTCAAAGGTTTTTGAATCTATTATTAGCTCCAAATTAATGAAGTATCTAAAAACTAATCAAACTCTCAACGAACGCCAATATGGCTTTTCTTTTTCTGACTTTTCTTATGGAACGTTCTTCACAATTTTGCTGAGACCAAAATCGTTGCCCTAGATAGTTCAAAGGCCTTTGATAGTGTCTGGCATTCAGGTCTTTTAGCCAAACTGAAAGCACTTGGCCTCACCCCTCCTTTTCTATTATGAATGTAAAGTGTTTTATCTGGGCGCTTAATACGGATTATATTAGATGGCGTTACATTTGATTCTCAGCTAATAAATGCCGGGGTGCCTCAGGGCTCTGCTATATCTCCATTTCTCTTCTAAATTTTCATTAATGATCTGTTTTCCCTTACTTTCAATCCCATCCAATAATATTTACAGTAAGTTAAGCTGAACAGATGGCATCTTCTCTGTTGCCAAAGAAACATCGAAATATGTATCTAGGATTTCTGAAAAGGTGTAACAAATATTTCAGCCCATCGATTCTAGCGCTCCTCTATAAGTCCTATATCAGACCTAGAATGGAATATAATTTCCAATTGTGGGCCGGGCTGGTCGCAGAGCCTTTGCTTTATTGGATATTGTCCAAAAGAGGGCCTTCAGGTCATTGGCGATGTGGGAAAGGCTTGTCATATGGACTCAATCGACCACCGCCTCAAAGCTGGTTGCTTTTCGCTCCTATATTGCTACATGCATGGTCAATGTTCTGATGAAATGTCTAGTCTGATCCCTGATTCCTGCATGTAAAGTTAGCACTGCAAGCCACGCACATCGTTTTACGCTTTCCGTGTTGACCTTTTATCTCGAACTGTGCGAACATGGAACAGTCTCCAATCTCCTGTCTTTCCTCCGGCATCCAATCTGCGAAAGTTTAAGGGTGACATACATCAGCACCTTCAATACCCTCCTCACGTTCCCTAATTCCTTTCTTTATCACTTTCTTGCCATGCCGTGCTTTTGCTTTGCATCATAGTTCATAGGATATCTCCTGAGCTTGGCTTAATAATATAAAAAGCAAAAGAAGTCACACTTTCTTAGCTTGCCGACGAAGTTATATACGTACATGGTATGTATTGCATCTATTCTGTGACTGCTATTTTAAATAAATGTAAATTTTTAATTCCTGTATTTTGCAAAGATAAAATTTATGATGATTCGGAAGTTTTACACTTCCACTATTTACAAACAATATGAATAATCTATCATCTCCTTTGAGTTTTTGAAGTGGCAAAGAACCTTGAGAAATTTTCTTCGTTGCGAGTGGTAGTCACTTGCTCATCTGTTCGACTCTTATCTTTTAAATGATAAATTTTGTGCATTTGATATTTGCGAGTGGTGGAGAGTGTCTTCAAACTTTTGTTCAGTGCTCAGAAAATACTATTTTTAAACCATAATTGCGCCCCCCCCCCTCACCAGAATCCTGGATCCGCCATTGTCCTGAAGTCACAGTCATGCTTACTGAGGGACCCACAATTAGCCCAATAATCACGTATGATAGTTCGGGAGATCAACTAAATTTTTTATTATTGAAATATTAAAGATTACTTATTATATTTATGTTGTTTTACTTAAAATATTGAAACTACTTATTAAAACTTTCTATAAATTGCAACTGAAGATAAATTCTTACTCTATAAATACTTTTTTAAGTTTTAAGCACCAACTTGTATGAGCTGGTCCCAGAGTGCGCCGGGTCTCAGCAAGTATTTTTGTTAATTTGAATACTTATTGTAATAATTGATTCCAGTTATTACAATATTATTATATTATTTACTATAATTTCTATATAATTTCGACAGAGAATAAAAGCAAACCTACAAAATACGTGCCGCCTGAGGTTGACTGCCCGCCCCACCACCCCCAAGTATGCTACTGGTTACATATACTCACCTTGAATGAAAATCTCCGTTTTATTGTATCCAAGCACAGTCTTGAACCCAGTAGAGGACAACAAGCTTGACACAAGTCGCATAACCTGGGAAGTCATACAGTACTTATAGCTAGTATAAGTCCAACGGAGCGGTACCGTTTCCAAGCAATGTGCTCCAACAAAGACAAGTTATATAGAAATAGCAGCCATTGCCCCACTTAAATTTTGGCAAGCTCCTCAGGCTTTATAGTACTCCACCTCTAATGATTTATCACCTTTAAAATTTTTAAAAATAAATTTAACTTGAGAACCCTCCATTTAAGAAGACCAGCAAAAAATAAACTTCCACTAAATTTGCGAAACTTTTCGATATCTTAGCAATAAAGGAATCACAAGTAAGACTAACCGGGGGCAGTATAGTCGTTTAGAATTTCCCTCACGAAGTCGTTACAAGTCATGTAATCCCTATCCACAATATTCCTGTACCAGCGGCAGAACAATGCTTACCCGATTTCAACCCTTCGAAAGTGTTGAAAGGGTAATAAGGTATTCCTGACAGTCATATTGGGATTGCTAGATGTGTGAGAATCACAAAACGATTTTAAAATTTCATGAGATTCGACGTTCTTTCCATAAAGCGTTTCGAAACTGCTTCATAGCTTTGTTTCATTTCAATAGGGGATGGAGGTTTGGGATATGGTTGAGGAATTCTTATCTTACAAGTGTTTATGTATTCCCTCAACGAATTTTAAAATAAACAAGATTTGCGAGGTTTTTCTGATTTAAATAGCCATTCGGCGGCGGTGTTATATATATTTCTCAGTTAAAATTTGGATTGTCGTACGCCAATCTTATCGTGTTTAAAGCAATTTTTTGCAGGACTCTCTTATTAATTTATCGCTTTCAATAGGATTAAGAAATTATATTGGAGAGGGGGGTAGGGTACGTGAAGTACAAAGCCTAACTGTTGCCGACTGCTTAACTATCGGCGTATCACCCTATAACTACGATTAAAATTTGTTGGATATGTAACACTCAGAGCTTCCAGTAGTCTACAAGTTTTTCCTATTGTCTCCTCCGTTTTAAAGCTACTGCTTCAGAATTTAAAAAAAAATGTTAACCCAGTCTTTTTTTTCATTTAATTACAATTTTTATTAAAAAATCACGAGCACCAGTTTGTCATGTCGAACTTAATTTTTTAGGTTAAAAATAACACATTCTGTACCCAAAATGCAACACTGTTTACGACAGTATATGGGACAAATAAGGACAATTAGTCCAAGCTTTTGTAAGAAGAAAAAACGGGAATTTTGCTAATTTGCGTGAAATTGCATAAAATTAGGTGCGATTTCTATTGTTATTCGCGAAATTAATGAAATTATGTATAAAAAAAAACGGGAGTATATCAAAAACGGTGGCATTTAGGTAGGTATGTACATGTGCATAGTCAAATGAAAGGTAAAGCTCCGACGTCTCGCCTATTAGCTGGAAAATCGTTAAAATTGAAAAAGACATATTTTAGCATATTTCCTTTTTTTGTGGTGAATCTATGATAAAATGGCGGCCCCAGCACCATAAAATGGCAATGCTCCCTAAGATCACTGTCATAGGGTGCTTTAGGAAGTTTCTGTAGTGAACAATTGTGGTTTTCGTGAACAGAATTTCACGATAAGTATTTCAAATCTTTTCTGAAATCAATTTATTTGTTGGTGGCAGCAAATTTTAGATTTAGGGTTGTCCACATAGCGGCTAAACTCATGCTCGCTTAGCATATTTATTTATTCATGTGGAGAAACAAAGTAATTTTCATTAGTTTTAAGTGTGATAAATAAGAATATTGAAGTGATTACTAACTAGGATATTCAAGTACAGTGAATTTACTTAAACTTAAAGCAATTTAAATCTGAGGTATAAGATTGAGTACGTGTCCCGCTACTACACCTCAAGCATACATGCCAGCAGATAGAATTAATAATAGGATAAGCATAGTGTGAGTAGACAATAAAATTGAAATAAGAGAATATTTAACATGGAATAATAAAGAATTTGTTTAATAAAGTAGCAAGTAGCAGTAAACACAAGCACACATGCCTTGTAATTTTAACACACCGCTACACTAACCCACATCAAATGCCGTAATATATCTACCTACCTGTGGACTGGTGCTCGCTTACAGCTACATTACAAAACAGTTACTTGTTTTTCTATGGAAAGAGTAGCTAGATTTTGTAATCTGAAATCTCTCATTGTAGAATGCAGTAAGTATATCCTAGATGAAATCTATAAGGTATACTAGGTTTGTCATTCCAGTTGTAACGCACTAAAATAATGCCGCATAATATTAAAAGTTGTTTTGACTTTGCATGTCAATCTGTTCGAAAATGGGCCGAAATGGATAACTCCTTCGTATAGTTGCAATACAAAAATTTCGTTTTTCACTATATATTTATTTGGACACTGCCTGACGTCAACGTACACGGTTAGAAATTTTGGTGTAAATATTATACATGAATAATATATATATAAATCCTTACAAAAGTTAATATAAACTTTATACTTTAGCTTGTTATAGATTTCTATATCAATAGAGTATAAAATTGATACCATGGATTATAGGCGGAACTAATCCATTTTGCATATTACTTTTATATGTATTTTTATACTATATATTGTATATAGTGAATTCATATTAATTTTACGTATAAATTAATAAAACATTATATTTTAGTGAAATTTTTCATTTAAAGTATTTTGAATATATATTTATTTCTGTATAAATGTACAAAAAAAACTTAAATATCAATTAGTGATACTAACAGTAAGGTGTTATTTAACAACCATATATGTTTTGTTTGTTTTCCTCAAAATCGCGGAATCGCTTCCAAAATAATGCTTCCAGTCTTGAGAGGTATGATATGTCCATCCAGTATAATCATACTATAGTGCGTTATATTCGACTTAGAAATCCCTTCAGGAGCTATGTATGGTCCTCTGGCCCCTGTACAATTTGTGTACTCCGCAGGTGTAAGCCTTGGCTAATAAATAAAATAAGTTTGAATATGTTAAAATCAAATATTTGTTAAAACCAAAAGAAAAAATAAATTAAAAACCTTTTTAAATATTACAATCCTTTCAACCGCCTGCTCATCCGTAATGTCTGCTTACTTCTTCTTTCCATTTGCAGGCGGTGGAAGAAGTCGAAGAAGATTTATAAATAATAAAGTGCAGCTATCCCAATCTGTTAAATTAATAATAAAATAAAACTATATCAGTGAAATTTTAAAATATTTACCATTTTCTCTTTCAGCTTCAGTATATAAAACTCGTTTCCCGGCATTCTTCACTGCTGAGAAAATATGTTGTTGAAAGTTCTTCCATTTGTTTAGCAACAGATGAGCAGACTCCTTTTGAATCTGAACAATTTTTCTATTACTTAACGAGTATTCACAAGTTATATATACACCGGAGTACATTTTTAATTATCTTTTTACTCGAGTAAAGATCTTTTCGGAACAGCGGTTAAAACTCTACTGACTGATAAGTTAACAACGAAACAGCATAAAGAATATATTTGCAAAGAAAGAACCGTTATTTCTTTCAAAGAAATGGTACGCACTATAAATTTTTGCCAAATATATACCCTAGGTAATATAAAATTTATTCCAAAGACGTATAAAGAACACGTCGAAATCCTAACTGAATATGATATTTATAACAAAATCATATAAAGTATATACCATAAAAAAATATAAAAAAGTAAGTTATATGCGTATTTGATAGAGTTTATAGTTTCGAATATAAGTTCTATAACATTTTCGGATACATTTTATCTTATATGCGTATAGAAACGGTTTTTATAGGAAATTTCGTATTAACGTTAGACTGGAATTGTATACAAATGATGTATATATTCGACTTTATCGTTTTCTATATGAAATTTGGAATAGAAAGACTTAATATTAAAAAGAATATACATTATTTTTATCTTTTACACCAAGATTTCTAGCCGTGAGAAAGCTGACCTACACAGAATTTTCATAGCAATAGTAAATAAAATTTAAAAATGAACTAAATCGGGCAGCCCGTTCTTAAAAATATAAAAACTTTAGATTTTTACGTTATTTGTGAAAATGGTCAATCCTAGCCGTTTTTATTGTACTGAAAAGTTCTCCAGAAAATTAAATCTTATAAATTTGGGTATAATCACTTTTTCTCTCTAACAAATAGTTCTATAAATACATTCAAAAAACCACTTGAAAAATCAAAATTTCATACGAGCATTCATCTAGGGCAGAGCTTCTTATACTATGGGTCGCGACTCCAAATGGGGTCGCTTAGCGAAATCTTGGGGTATTTTACAATTTTTTGTGTATTTTTAATTTTACATTTTTGAATGCTTTTAAACAAATTCTAAAACTATACATCATCATAAAATATTTATACATATATCTTTATTTTATATTTCTTCCGTTGCGAAAAAAATCACAATCGTAACTGGGGTCGTGAATGAAAATCACAATCATAAATGAATGAAAAAAGTTTAAGAAGCCCTGATCTAGGGTATCATAAGAATTGGTCTTAGACCAAATCTAGCATTTTGATTTGTTTTAAATTTATTTTAAATTGGAAAAATTAGCTATTGTTGTAAAAATGCTTAGCAATATTACTATATTGGAAACAGAGATATCCAACCTATATTTTTTTTTGAATAAATATTAGAAGATCAAGAGTCTCAAAAACGGTGGCATTTAGTTAGATACATTTGCATAGTCAAATGAAAGGTAACTTTCGGACGTCTCGAAATCTGGCAAGAAAGTGTTATCCTTATCTTGCCTTGCGGGTAAATCGTTAAAATTGAAAAAGAAATTGTATTATTTTCAATTTTTTTGATTTTGACGTCTTATAACTGCCGTCAGAAAGGGGGTAGAGAGGTGGTTTGGCATTTGCTGGCAACCATAGAGGATGTACTATTACCTAAGATACACGTCGCCTTCATAGGCTGTATAACAAGGTATTAGGATAAAAAGCACCCAAAATCACAACCCCCCCCCCCCTTACCACCCACAACGTGCATTTTTCGGCTCTCCTCCCATACAATTTATTTCTCGAAATTGAATGAGGAATCCAGGGTATGAAGGAAATGCGGTACATATGGGACACCCGGAATTAAGGGGACATACAAAAATAGTTATCCCAATATATTTGGCCTGTACGTGGAAGAAAATTGTTAGTTGCATTTTTATGAGCATTTAAATGCTTTTCCACCACCAAATCTACTCGAAGTTTAATTGATACCCTGAGTTTCCTGTATTATACTGAAATTTACTTTTTTCTATTTTCAGCTGTAGAAAAAAAAAAAACGAAGAGTTGTCTTCTTCAAAATTTAATTAAAAACTTTCAGATTCGTTATTTTCAATACTTCCTGGATTTTATATAATGACGGGAGATAAGCCGATGACATTTCCAATGGATTGTTCGATATTCTTCTAAGTATTTGGTCGTATTTTAGTAAATTGAACATAGCTTTTAAGAACTTTGTTAGTGAACAAAATATCCAGACTAGGTGTTGCGGTTTTCGGTTTGATGACAAAATCTACTTTATGTTTTATAACTCAACTGATACCAATTGAATTAACATCTTCATTTCTAAATAAACGGAATAACGTGGCTAGATACAGAAATGTATCTGCGGTCACCTTTATCCCAGTTACTCCCCCATTCTTACCCCCAACTGATCCTAACCAATAATTAGCTCTTTCACGTTTTGCTTATTATATTTTTTTGACTCAATGTAGTAGCCTAAAAAAATACTCCTTCCGAGAATATGCTTATTCTCCTTCTCCATCTCCATCACCATCACCATCTCTTTTTTGTTATTGTTTTATTAATTTTCTTGTAAAATTATTCACTTAGATATGCAAAGCTGGAAGACTTTTGAAATGTTTCCACCTACAAAGAGATTTCTTCAAAGTGCTCTCATCAGGAAAGAGGTGCAAAAAATTTCAAATGCACTCATTTGTACAATTTTAATTAGCTGCAGTGCACTGAAAACTTAAAAAGGTAAAAATTTTATGCGTCGCAGTATTTCCTTGAAGAAAAAAAATAATTCCATCAAAAATAGTCGCCAACAAACATGCAGTGCACATTAACCGCGATTATCGTATTTCATGCTTCAGGAATCCACTCAAAACCGCACTGAGTCGTTACATTAGCATCATTTCAGAAAAGTGCACCCACAGTTTTCTGCTTCGCTCGCAAAGGCGTTTTTAGTCGAAAGCTTTCGAAATGTGACATTTCTTTAGAGCCATCGTGTGTGCAGCATCAAGTTGCATTTCTAAGCAAGTATTCGTCTTTCTAAGCCATAAATGCACACAAGTGTATATATCAGCTCCTTTGTGGATGAGGATGTTAATTGAAGGGGTTAAGGGCTGTTTTCTCATATCAAAGTGGATGAGACGAGGTATCACTTTTCTGTACCGAAATACAAATTTATCTCTCGCATACTTTACCAATTTTCAAAGTCATGAAATCGAAACTTCAACTCACAAAAGAATCATAAAATTTTCAAATTTTTCCAAACCACTTTTCTTGGTTTTCCATATCTAAGTAGGAATAGAGGTGGCATTGTATTGAAGTCAATTCTTTCATTTTTTCCGCTGAAATCAGCCACTCTGGAGGATACTCTTTTAGATATGTTGTTTCACCCCGTTGTGGACTTGAATAACAATATGCTTCAATACGTGAGATGTGAAATTGGTAAGACGTGATAAGAATTGAATAACATATTCGAGGATTATTCGCGCAGGTATCTCACCTCTTTGATTTTCCGCTGTGAGTTATTTTGTTTTTTTGTTGTTATATATTTTAGTTATATTTATGTATCTATCTCTTTATATTATAATGCTCAAGCGTTCATATGCACACAACTAAGAATACTTATATCGGTACGAACTCGGATTATTTTGAATTAATAATAATTTGAGAAAATTCGATGCTAAAATCGATAATAAACTCACTGAGGTGAAATTTAAATTGATGAACAAAATTTGATGGGTTGACATTTTTTTAGAACTGATGTTTTGGAGCACTGAAATTTAGGGCTGATATAATACCATGTGGCAATTAACATTCATTGCACTGCATCATTTAGGCTAATTTTTAAAATTCTGCAAACTGCATCACTTGACTTAAGTAGTACACAGATTAGTAGCAGAATCGAGAAAGTATTTTATTTTTCCACTGATTAAATATATTTCAAAATGTTATTCTATGAAAAACTGGTAGAATTTTTCCCAACATAATAAACACAAAAGACAAAAAAAAATCCAAATATTAAACCTTCAAAAATTGATTGTCAAAAAACTGTACTACTTTTAGTACATTCTAAAATACGTACAATGCTTCGGCACTGCATCGCAATATGTTTCTGGCTTTTAAATGACTAAAGGAGAAGTTTTCCCCTGCAAAAAAAATCTAAAATGGGGGCTAAATGATCTTAGTCCAGTCCCTTTTATTGTTGTATTTTCCAAATAATTTCTGAACAGCTGATCCTAGGACAAATATGTAAAAATATAAAATTTGAAGAAGACTAAATTCCTTAAATTTATTTTATAAACAGTTTTTTGTAAGTCTGATATGTAACTAGTTACAGCGGCAGAAACGTGTACATTCTTCAAAGAAAATTTTATACATATAGTACTTATACGGGTGTCGGGTGGTATGTGCGTACTACATTGTTTGTTATGCGACCTGTGTCAGCTAGATGCGTCAAGAGATTATCCTTAACAGAAGTAATAAGTGCCCCTCCGTTGGAGGCAGATGTCTGTAGTTAATTTGAAATTGTGTCCAATAATCAAGGATAAACGAGATAAAATCATACTGATGTCGCGTATATTTTTAGATAGCTTGACGTACCATCTTTTATATGATCCACATTTCATTGTCCTAATATAAATATAAAAATATATATGAATTTTTAAAGAAGACCAGGACAGCATTTTTGCGAAATTTTCAAAATGCAATAACGCGCGAAATACACACTGTAGAATTAAAATTTTTAATTAATATTTTTCTTTTCACAAACCCTCCAAGTATGTAAAATTTCAACAAAATTGGTGATGATCATGTCACACCTGTTGCCTATTTGACATGAAATGACCCCTCGTTCGGGTAAACCATACAAATTACGAATTACTGATTTGCTAAAATTAAAACTTGATCTTTACATACAAAGTACAATTTATTATTACATTAACCTTCAAGGGAAAAATTTAGGGCATAAATAACTTAAAGC